>LDKF01000624.1:17187-30836 GCA_001026735.1 Rotylenchulus reniformis | reverse complement strand
TCGGTAGAATTGACCATGGAGGATGGGTTGCCGAATGATGGACCTCACAGTGAACGAAGAGCTATGTATAGAAGCCAATCACGATGAACTCCTCATCTTGAGTCACCGATGAATTGAATAAGGATTAAAAATGCAGTGTTTTTAGGGTCGTATATTTCAAACTTTGTAAAAAATCGTATGGTAATAGTTCGGTTTGTACCCCCCTTTTTTTTGAAAAAATTGATGTCCCAAAAATGGCCCAAAATCACATCCTAGGATCAGTTTTTGACGCTGAATCCGATTATGACGTCCATTTTGATATGATGCCTAAATTGACGTCAATTTTTGGCGCTGACGTCAAAAAAATTCTGATAATTTATTTAAAATTTTTTCCAGTGTCAACGTCAAAAAGTGACGTCAGATGACGCATTATGTCAAAATGGACGTCAAATTCGGATTCAGCGCCAAAAATTACCCCAAGGACATCTTTCCCCCAAAATTTTTTTGGGGGGCAAATTGTGGACACAAACCGAAAAAGTGCCCGTCAATTTATGACATACATGTGCTGGGCCCAACCTCCACCCGCTCTCGGCCGGCCACCGGGTGTCGCTCCTTTCCCAGGTCGGCATGGGGACAACCGAGAGCATTATGGGCGCTACTCTCTGGCACCCCAAAGGCTTCCCCGGATTGGAGCATGAACACTCGGGTTCCCTCGTTCCCGACCCTTGCATCCGTTGCGCAATGGTTGGTGTGCTGCTCCGGCCCACTCCCAGTGGCCGATTTCACCAACTCTCCCAATGTGTTCGGGCGAGCTGTACTCATGGATGGGAAAGGCATGCTTCCAGTTTCCTTCTTCTCCTCCTCGAAGTACTGCTCGAACTTCGCGGATGCCTCCCCCGATCGCACGAGGCAATCGGGATTTCCACCCCCTTGGGGTGTTGGGCCCTTATGGGCCACTGTGGGCCACAGTAGGCCTTTGCGTGCCACAGCAGGTTGTTGCGCGACCGACGTTGAGGTCGAAGTCGAGTTTTCTTTAAGGCTTTCTGGTCTAAGACCAACTTGAGTTAAGGATCCGGGTTTCGGGTTCCCGTTCTCGCCGATGCGGCGTTCACGCCATTGGCATTTCCATCCCAATGCTTTCGCAAAGGAAGGTGTCCTCGGGCCCACCTGGGACCGTCCTCTCCCTTCCGGACTCTCCGAACTTTTAAGGCTTTCTGGCCTAAGGCCAACTTGAGTATTGTCCGCGGTTGCGCGAGCAACCGGTAGGATTCGGCCATATAGGCCGGCTTCATCCCTCTCGGGATTGTCGAAGTCCCGGTCCTGAAGACCGGTTCCATCCCTTGCGGGATCACCAAACTTTTAAGGCTTTCGGGCCTAAGGCCCACTTGAGTGATCTTGCTTAACGTCCTCACCGGGCCCCCGGCCCCTCCTTCCATCCCGTTCCTGCCGGACGCCCACGCGCCGCAGTGATCAAGGCCACTTGGGCCAAGTCCGACCACCCGGCCGGCCGCACTTACCTGGTGCTTCTCCCCGGCGGGTCCCCTCGGCTTGCCTCCTTCGGCTCTTGGTGTGCGGTTGATGATCGTCGGCATTGCGAAATTCGTCGGAGTTGTCGTCGTTGTCGGTGAACTGGTCGGAAGACTGTTGGTCGCGAGACTGGTCGTGAGACTGCCTTCTCCTCCCCATTTCTGGGTTTTTATCCTCCCCGCCAATGCGAGTGTCTACCCTTTTCTGGAAGGTTCCAGAAAAGCGGAGAATGCTCTCATTCTTGCACACTCTCTCCCCCTCTTTTCCTTTCTCTGCCCATTTGGACAGTCTCTTCCCCGCCGCCGCGGGTTCCCGCCCTTTTCTGGAAGGACCCGGAGAGGTGGGCAGAGATTTCTCTTTTCCCTTTGTCTCTCCTTTTCCCTTTGTCTCTCGCCCAATGGGCGATCTCTTCCCCGCTGCCGCGGGTTTTCTCTGCCTTCTTTGGCAGAATGGGCAAAAACTGGGCAATGATCTTTTCATTGTCTCTCTTTCTCCGGTTTTTGACCCTCCCATGGTCTCTCGCCCTCTTTGGGCGATTTGTTTGTGCACCGACGGTGCACCCATCAGCCAATCAGCATTGGCTGATTGGATGCGCCTGGCGCATCGGCGATGTGTGTCGCCGTTGTGCTTCCACCTTGTGAACCCCGAAGGGCCACTTTCGGTGTTTCCGGGCGGTGATGGGGCAACGCCCCATCACAGTATTAAAGATAGCCCTGAATGTCTGCTACAAAATTGCAAAAAAGACCATCTTGTCGGGTTTGGGTCTCAAATTGACCCCCCAAAATTTAAGGAAAAATTTTCAAATTTATTTTTTTTTGTGTAATATTCCTTCCTCAAGGGGTAATTTTTGACGCTGAATCTGCCCTTATTTTTATATTTTATATTCAAAAATTGGGTACTTGTGCAGTTTACCCCCCCCTGGAAATTTTTACCAACTTTTTCCTTAAACAATTTAACAGTATTAGAAGTGAATCGGGGGTTTTCAGATGCGCTGAGTTCAAATCTGATGTCAGATTTATCGTATGATTTCATCAAATCTATGATTTTGAATTATTTTAATTTATTCTTTGAATAGCATTAGACTTTTATAAAAATTGAAGAAAAGGTAAAAAAAAAGGTGACAAAATCATAGATTTGATGAAACCAAACGACAAATCTGACATCAGATTCGAACTCAGCGCATCTGAAAACCCCCGGTTCACTTCTAAAATGGTTAAATGTTTAAGGAAAAAGTTGGTAAAAATTTCCAGGGGGGGTAAACTGCACAAGTACCAAAAATTTGAATAATAAAAAATAAACCCCAAAAATTGGAAAAAAAACAATAGAGAAAAATTAGGTGTCAACGAAAATTTTTAAATACAGGGTGCGGAAAAAGTTCGGGAACTTTTTATAATGGCTAGATTTTTGCAAAAATATCTTGTAATTAATTTTTTCGGCCATATATAATCAATAGGATGTAAACTAACTAAAAATCACAATAACAATACGAATTTATTACCAATATTCAAAACATAGGGGACAAAACCCACTCGGGTTGGGATTCACTTTGGTCGGGTCGTTTTTTCCATTAAAAGTCGTATAATTTGGTTTTATCGAAATTTACATATGCCTCTTCTTTTTTGCTTATATCGTAAAATGAACCTTTTGCTAAAATAATTAGCCAATAAGCTAATTTTCTCCAATTGATATTGAAAAGCTTTTGGGCCAAACATTTTGGGACCTAATTCGATTTGTCCAAATTGTCCAAAAAAGTCAAAATTTATTTGCCCATTTTAATGATAAACAACTTTTTTCGGGCTTATTTTTGAAATTTAAATGATATAACAATTTATTTTAGCCTATTTTTTCAATTTACGATCATTTTTATAGACCAAATATGAAAGTACGAAAAAATTACATATGGTTTTGGGTCACGAAACGCTTGGTCGCGCACCCTCTCTCAGTGATTTTGGCCCAGCCCCGTTTCAAATCAACTTTTAATGAATTTATTATTGTGAATATTGTGCGCGAGAATCTCTGCTACATTAATGATTAGGGTAATCAATTTATTGGGTTGAGATTTTAAGAGTTCCAGACCACACATTCTTGCCTCAAAATCTCGGAAACAACTTTTTCACAGAGTACACTGTCTTTATTTATCCCGAGCACTAGCTTGCTGGTCTTTATTTCCTCTCAAATCTAATTTTTATTTAGTATATTACATCCTATTGAATATATTTGGCCAAAAAAGTTACTAGTTTTAAGATATTTTTGCAAAAATATAAGCCTTCATAAAAAGTTCCCAACTTTTTCCGCACCCTGTATGAAGTAAGCCAAACTTTTTACGAAAGTGGAGTCGGAGTGGGTCTGTAGCAAAATTTACGAAGGTGCTATAAAAAGGGTAAAAATTACTTATTATTTTATTAGGGAATACCGGAGAAAAATTTATAAGTTTGAAAATTTTTTGGCTGAAAAATTTTATATTGAGGGGCGGCGGCGGTCCCGATAGGGGCCGCCGGAGAAAATTTTGCGATTTTTTATGTTCCTTAAGAAAAATGGTCCAAATTTTTCAAATTTTCGGAAAAAATCCCAGAATATTCAGTGTAAAAATGTCTCGTTTTCCGAGAATCAAAACCCGAGACCGAGACCAAAAGAACCCGAGAAAAGTCTCGACTTGAGACTCAAGACCGAGAGTCTCGAGCATCTCTAATATGCGTCTCTGACATGTTTCTATAGAACAGCGGCTCATGAAAGACCGAATTCACTTTCCGGTGTTTCGTTGTTGGGGTTTTGTAATTTTGAAATAAAATTTTCGTTTCAATAATTTTCATTTGAATTTTTCCAAATAATTCTAGGGTCGTTTAATTTAATCACCCGAGTACTATTCATTTTTCATAAATCTTTTTTATGAAAAATTGAAAATTATTTACGGCTAAAAATTGTGATCAAATGTTGAAAAATATTCTCATAAATCTTCAAAAATAACAAACGAACAACGATTTTTTGGCACTTTTTTGGTCAAATTTTATGTATAGTCATTTCTTGATCTTTTAGGGCTAACTGTGAAAAAATTTGACCCTAATCATATTCGTATGCTACATATGCGTTTTCGGAAATGTCCCTTATTGTTTTACTTTTTACATATTTCGTCCAGTCCATAATATTTTTAATTTTTTGTTTTTTATGGGTTAATGAGATAATGAGAAGAACGGTTGTTAGATCGATATTGGTGGGAACTGGGAACACAACAGCGAATAATCGAAACAATCAACAAGAAAACCGCCGATGAAGACAGACAACGACTGTGAGAGGATGACAAACAACAAATAAGGGGGAGGGGAGGGGGAGGAATTGGAGCGGGAGGGGGAGAAGAGCGGGGCGGGGTGCTCTCCCCCCCCCCNGGGGGGGGGGGGGGAATCGACCGAAAAGCGGGCGGGCAAAGAAAGGGTCGCGGATGTTGTTTATCCAATGGACCCGGAGGGGGGAGGAGAGGGGATCCCGCTGTTCTGGGGCAAGCGCAACCGACGAGCGTAGATATGTATTTATTTACATCATTCGTCGCTAGTTTCGTCCGTTCTTCTTTCTCCCCTTTTCTCTATTTCTTCTTCCCTTTTCCCCCTTTTCTTCTTTTTTCTCTCCATGTCCTATTCTTAACTTCCCCTTTTCTTTCCTTTTCTACTCTTCTTCGCCCTTTTCTCCTTTCTTCCCCATCTCTTTCTTTCCGTTTCTTCTTATTTTCCTTTTCCTTCCTTTTCTCCCTTTTCCTTCTTTCCTCTCCCTTTTCTTCTTTTCCTGATCTTTTTCTCATTTCCCTCTCCTTATCTCCTTTCTTGTTTCAATCTTTTTCCTTCTTGCCTCCCCTCCTCCCCTTTTTCCTTCTTTCTGCCCCTTCCTTCTCCTTTCCCTATTTTATCCCATTCTTTTCCCTTTTTCTTTCCTTTTCTCCTTTCCTATTTTCTTCTTCCCTTTTTCTCCCTTTTTTTCTTTTTCCCCTTTCCTTCCTTTCTTTCTCTCGGTTTCCGCCCTCACCAGTGGTTTCCCCTTTTTGTGGACCTCTGTCCCTCCCTCCCCCTCATTGTTTGTGTGTGCTCTCGCCCTTCCCCTCCCTCCCTCTTCTCTGTTTTGTGTGTGAATTTCGGTCTCCCCCCTTATTTTGCCGGTAAACAACCCGCTCGCGTCCCCCGCTCCCCCCTCCTTCTCGGAATATGTAAATGTTCCAGGGGTGGACGGAACCAAAAATTTCTGCTCCGGAATCCGGAACTCGGAATTCGGAACTCATTCTACTTCCGGCGGAACTCGGAAACCGGAATTCCGACCCGAAAAAACCCCGGAATTTCCGGAATCCGGAACTCGGAATCCGGAATTTTTCAATTTTAATTTTTAACTAAAAACTTATTTTTAAAAAATCATCTAAATATATATAATAAATAAATATAAATATTTGAATGACGCATAATATGAATGAATTCTCGTTGCAACAAGCAAAAGATGTCTATTCGCGTACCTCATTTTCGGCCTTTTTTGAGAAATTTATTTTAAGGGAAGGGGAAGGCGGCGGTCCCGATAGGGGCCGCCGGAGAAAATTTTGAAAATTTTCGGCCATTTTCTTTAGAAAATTGATCATTTTTTTCGGTTCGGCGGCGGAGAAATTTTCAAAGTATTTTCAGCCATTTTCTTTTAAAAAATTGGTCAACTTTTAAAATAACCCCAAAATCTAGTGAAATTACAAAAAAAAGTGAGCAAATATCTCAAGAAAATGTTGCAAATTTTAAAAATTTTATGGTGACCCTTACCGAAATCCTCAATAGAGTAAAACTAGTTAAAATTGCAAAAAAGGTAATTGTTTATGATAAGAACCTAATATTCAATAATTTTTCCGCCGGCTTTTTTATGTAATATCACTACAAAAAAAATTTCCTTTGGCGAGCTTTTTTAGAAGGGTTCGCTTTTTATCACAGAAAATCTGTGGATTTGATTAGAAAAAATTTTTCTCTGGCGAGCTTTTTTAGGAGGGTTCGGTTCGCATCTGGCCAAATTGCTCGGGGATCTTGCCGACGTATGTCCCCCCTCCCAAAATGCCAAGATCAAAAAAAAATGAAAAGGGTCCCTCCTGTTAAAAATTTTTTGAAAAATATTTTCATCAAAACCAAAAAATTGGTCAATTTCCTTTAGAAAATTTGATAAAACTTCGAAAAATTTTCCCCGGCGGCCCCTATCGGGGCCGCCGGGGACCACTTCTTAGGGGTGCTTAAGATTCCGGATTTTTTCCGGATTTTAGCCCTTCCGGCGGAACTCGGAAACCGGAATTCCGAAGCGAAAAAACCCCGGAATTTCCGGAATCCGGAACTCGGAATCCGGAATTCCGTCCACCCCTGAAATGTTCTCTCCGCTTCTGCCGCTTTTCATTGTCAGTCATAGGATAAACAACAAAGTGGAGAGAGCACAAGGGCCGCGGTCTGTGTGTTTGGTGTTGCGAGCGAGCGGAGCGGGGGAAGCGGGCGGACGAGCGCGTTGATGAACAAATAGTCCCACAAACTGTGATGTTTGTCGTTTGGGTCCGAGCCCAATTGCACCCGTGCGGCGTGGTTCACCCCCTCAAATTTTGGGCGGTCCATTACTCCTTTCGCGAAATGAGTAAAAGGTATAATTTGTTCATTATGGAGCCAAAAAAATGGCAAAAACTGCAAAACAAAGTCATACCGTGTATACTCTAACAATAACCATATCCGAGGAAGGCTGAAAAATAATCCCCATGGGGATTTATTAAAACATTTGCGTTATTTCTATTCCATTCTTTTACTTATATCAAATATTAAATCAGTAAATGTTTTTATTTTTCTGTTCGCTTTCGGACCCAGACTCACCACTTATTATTTTTGTTGTCGTTCTCCATGGTCCAGACACGGCAATGGCGGAACGGGGTTACCTAACTCTCGGCGGGGGGGTGGGGTGGCCAGGGGCGGCGGCCGAGAAAAACAACCCTCCGCTACTTCTTCGTCCGTCCTCCGTCATTCGCTCCCTCTTTTTGGCACCGTTCCATTCGCCCGTTCCTTTCATTTCCCTCTTTTTCATTTTTCTTTTTCGTGTCCATCAGCAGCTGCTGCCTTCCCCAGCTGCTGATGATCGAAGGTACACACAAAACAATCCCAATCTCGACCATCCCTGTCTGCTGACCTGACTTGACTATCATCATTAGTCAGATCTTTCTTATGGAGTGGAAAATCAGGCTAAAAATAAACAGATAAAAAAGGGGGAAACAGGGTTTTTGGGGGAAACCACTTTAAACCGGTTTTTGTGTTAAAGTTGCCGTTGTGTTAAAGAAGTTCATTTATGTTAAAGTTGCCGGGCAACCTACCACAACTTGGTGCAACTTTTATTTATTAAGTGTTTTTTCATCGTTTTAATGCGTTTTCTTTTGAATTTTTGCATTTTTGAACTAGTCGCAACGCAGGGGAAACCGCGCGGGTAACATTGCTCTATATAGAAACATAATTCTAAAGAATCGCATAGCATTGTAATGGGTATCTGAACTCTTCTCTATGTATTACTCCGGGTAGTAAGCAGCGCCTTCGGTTGGAAAAGCGCTTCGCGCTTAAAGACCTTCGGTTGCTAGGGCAGCCCATTCCATCAAGTTCAAGCAGTTCAGCTGCAGCGACATGCCGTAATAACATCACCATCGTATTCAGCACCCTCAATAACTCCCATGGGCCAATTTTTAGCCCTATCGGTACAACATGATCAACCCGTCGATGATCCGTCAAGTTCGAGCAGTTCAGCTTCAGTGTCATGCTGAAACACTGATACCATCGTGTTCAGCATCCCAGAAAACCCCGAGTACGAAAAATTAGCACAAATTATCAATTACAAATAGGATTTTCATTAGGCCCCCAAAAAACCTGAAAAATTTTCGAGAATTTCCGCAAAAAATTTCTTAGGCTTAACCCAAAGTCCAAATTTTTTGATCAAAATTTATGTATTTTCACATGCTCTACAATTTTGCAAAATAAATCCACCCTCTAAATCCTCTATAAATCCTTCAAATAGGCCTCTCACGTATGATTATAAAAAAAACGACCCTCATATGGTAAGTTTTCCTGAAAAACTTTGCTCGACAACTCCCAAATTTTTTTTGCCCAAAAATTAGCGAACATATTGGGGCAGTGCCTTTTAACAATCACTAAGCGATTAGGCTTCTAAAAATGATAGCTGTCGAAGGGTCCAAAATGGAGTTGGTCGATTTTTGACCAAAAACCTACCGTTACCCTGTGAAAATACAGTACCCCCGAAAAATCCATATTTTTCCCAGATGCGCCACAAAAAGTTAGGGGGACCTCTAATTGAACACTTGCCCTGTTGTCGTTCAAGAAAAAGAGCCTTAATTTTTTTAACGAAAGACAAGTTTACTTTATATATGTAGTAGATAAAGACAAGTTTACTTTATATATGTAGTAGATAATAAGTGTGCCGGTGAAATTTGCTGTAACTAAAAGGTTTCAAAAACCGGTTTAAAGTGGTTTCCCCCAAAAAATAATTACATATTCGTACTCAGCTCGACGAGCTCTACACGATGGTATATAATTTGGCCCAATTTATTTCCGGAACGTAAACTGCATTTTTTCCAAAACTTTGACGTCAAAAATTTTCGACGTTAAAAAGATAATGCTGGACGTCAGAATTTTCGACGTTAAAAAGATGACGCTGGACGTCAGAATCAGATTCAGCGTCAAAAACTGCCCCTAGGATGTGATTTTGGACTATTTTTAGGCCTTCGATTTTTTTCAAAAAAGGGGTTGGGGTTACTTCTTTCTTTACTATTACCTAAAAAATTAAAGGATTTTTATCGATTTTTTTGACACTAAAAATTTATTTTAGCGAAGCGGAATAACGTCAACTAGTTGTTTTAACGAATTTTTCTGTATCAAAGGATGCCGATGGTCCCGATAGGTGCCACCGGAGAATTTTGCAATTTTAGGGCTTCTCCTTAAGAAAATTGATCAATTTTTCTTCTAAAATTTCGATTTTTCTTTTTTATTTTCTATTTTTTCTCTCCTTTACTCCAATTTTTAATTTTTCAGTTTCGGGAGAAGGAGCACCTTCCCCCATGCCCCTGGCTTCGGGCCTGAACCCAGATTTCTTTCTACATAAATTGGCTTCTTAATTTCCTCGACGTCATTTTTTGCAATTTCAAAATCCGTCCAAATCCTTTTAAACCTCGAGCGAGACCCCGCCGATGAGAGCTGCTAAAAATATCTGGTCATCGACCGGAACTTGCGCATTGCTTATTAGCACATGTGCACACATACACATGTGTATTCCCTTTTCTGCATCCGCCAATCTCGATTTGCCCCCCCCGTTGTTTTGTTTACCCCAAATCTTTCATCTTTCCGTCGACCACCGCCATTTTCAATCGAGAAAGTAAACAGTAAACAACGATGGTAAATGGTTGTTTTTAGCAGAGTCACAGCCAGTAACTAAACGAGAGGGGTCGCGAGAAACCCGAAATTTCGACCTAGCCAATAAATACGATGGTACAATAAATAAACGCATACAATTTCGGCTCATTAGTGTTCATCTTGCTAACTTTCATCTCATTTATCATTTAACAACAACTTTCATTATTGTGCTGAGTCATCCATTCCAACGAGGTTGTGTTCGTGGTAACAACAACGACAACAACTTCGGTAAACGCCACTTGGTGAGTTAATCGTTTACAATTTTAAAAGTTCCAACAATAAAAATCACACCACATTCACTGATTTTGTCCCGCACTAAAAAAACAAGTGCACGTGTGTACAACACATACATACACATGTATTTGTTCGCTTATAGCGATGCTATTTTTGGTTGGGATGGATTTGGATGGAATTGTTGGGTAAATTGATTCGGGGGGGGGGGNGGTGGGTGAGTGGGGAATTGG
The DNA here is from genome assembly GCA_001026735.1 of Rotylenchulus reniformis. NCBI lineage: Eukaryota > Metazoa > Nematoda > Chromadorea > Rhabditida > Hoplolaimidae > Rotylenchulus > Rotylenchulus reniformis. Next base: position 20,434 of record LDKF01000624.1, on the reverse strand, counting down.
CCAAATTCCACCTTGCTTTGCCCCAACCTCTTGGCTCTTTCAGATCGACTCGTCCGGCACCATCGACACTTCTCGCACTTCTCCCCCTCCTTCCCCGCCACCACCACCTTCATCTACCTCATCACTACCAGACAAACTCCCTGTCCGTCCTCGTCCCCGCCCTCCATCCTCCTCATCACGCCACCACCAACAACAGATCAATGTGCACAATGACATGGCAATAGGGGCAATTGTCGGGCAGACGGCACAACAGCAGCAGAACAACCGAATTGCGAGCTCCGACACCGCATCCTTACTCCAATCATCGGTGGGAAAGGAAAGGGTGTGAATTTTTATTTTTCCTTCAAAAATTTAATAATATTTATTTAAATTTGGAGAATAGACAAAAGACAGACAATGGTGTTGGTCTTGGCCCTCTCTTATTCACTTCCTCACGTATTAAAATTTGAATTCAGGTCCAATTGTCACAGTTCTCCTCCCCTCCGCCTCCAATGCTGCATTCAGCCGGTGCTCCGTCCAACTCCCACGGGGCCCTCACCAACAACATCTCCCCCTCCCAATCGGCACCTTCCGCCGGCGCCGTTCTTCCCACCTCTCCTCCCACAACCGCAACAGCCCCCTCCTCAGCATCCAGCACCACCAGCTCGGCTCCGCTCCTCCCATCGCTTTTCGGCGGAATTGATCCCACTTTGGCTGCACAACTGCTCGGACTCACTCCACAGGTACAATAGGCACAATGAAAGTTTAAAAACAAACATTTATCATTTAATATTGATTACCGGTACTTCAATTAGTTTGAATTTTAACATATTCTTGTTTGACATTAAGCCATTTTTGGGATTATGTTTTTTATTTTTTTTTATCATACTTTCATTTTTGCGCCTAATCTTTATAATTGCAATGAAGTGGGGGCATAAGACAATGACGCAAAATTGGCTCGCAAGTGCCAAAGGGTATTTTTCTCTACCGTGGATTAACTTCTGCTTCCGGGTATGAATCTTCCTATTCCCTTATCGTGCCAGTTGTTTGGGTGTTATGATTTGTGTTCATCACCAATCTGTAGTGACATACAATCAAAAGTAAATATATATTTATGTAGGGGGGGGGGGNCCCCCCCCCCCCCCCCCCCTCCTTCCACTCTCCCTCCGCTTATTAAGGGATAACTTAGCACACATCGGCGGCGGTGCCGTAGTCAACGGTATAAATAACGGTGGTGCCCCGGACCATTTGTCCCTTTGTTTTTCTTATCCAACTAACCTTCTTTTCACCTTTCTCCAGACAGATGATCTTTCAACTGCCAATAAATATCCACACTTCTCGTGTCTATCTTCCCCCCCCCCTTTCTCCCCTCATTCCCTCTAATCTCTTCGCTCTCATGCACTTCGGGGATTTAACGATGACTCCTGCTGCTCCTTGAATATTTTCACAATATTGTTGTTCTAGGAATATCTTTTGCGCGAAAGATTTGACGTAATTTTAACCACAGACGAAAGAAAATAGGGGACGTTTAAAAAGTATATGGTATAATCATTTTCCATGTTACATATTTGGCCGTTACATCTATACTATTTCTATTGGCTTATTTGTTAGCAGAGATAATTCAGCTATAGTGCGGTCGCCGGCGTGTGTCCGAGTTGCACGACTTTCAGAGGTCGGATGTCCACATTGGAACGAAAAGCAAGCCATTGAACTACAGTACAACTATGCTTCATAATGAGCACATGTGTCATCTCTTTTTCGCCTCTCTGCTTTTCTTTCACATTTTCTGCTTCTCTGTTCTAAGGTCAATTAGGAAAAATAGAGGTCAGACAGTGCTTCGTTCCAATGTACACATACGACCTCCGAAAATCGTGCAACTCGGACACACGCTGGCGACCGCAGAATATGAAATATTTTCAATTCACAAATCGAATAATTGGTTATCGTTTATTCATTTCGAACTTTTCCTGGATTTTCGCATCTGGAGGCTGTTTTCCAACTTTTAATATCATCTATCTCTCTATCATACATATTGGTGACGGTTCGAAAAGGCGAATTATCCAGACCAGAATGTCAGCATTTGTTTACAAAACAACTTTTGCTGTTGTTTACTGTTGTCAACTTGGTTTATGTACTACATAATTCATACACCTTTGCGCGCCTTCTTGTAAATCACGCTTACTATAAAATGTGATGTGCACAAAACAAATCCCTAAAAGGGATTGTTGTGACGGACCGGAAAACGGTATTGGCCTGATATGTCATGCAATACAATTTTTGGTCGATTATCTTTGTGTCGATGGCCATTTTCGCACTTTTCATTACAAAAAGGAGCATTTGATAAAATTTCCTTCTGCTAGCGGATGTTCACATCATCTACCGGCCGTTAATTTTAAACCATTCATTTAGTAATGGGCTTGACTATATGATCTTTGATTAAAATCGACCTGCTTAACTTTGAGAAACCCTGCACAATTACGGCCAATTGTTTATATTTATATATTAATAATAACATTGGAAGAGGCAGACAATCATAGATAAATAGACATATGTAGACAACGTTTATGAGCAAACAATTCAATTGGTGTCCAATTTTGGCTTATGTACTTATGTTATGAATTTCAACTTAAATCATTTTTTTGTCTGTCGCGTCCGCTCTTTTAACTTTTTGCGAAAAGAAATAAACAAAACACCAAGTAATGGGGCGCCGGCCTCTTTAGGCATCCCTACCACCAGGCCCTTATTTAAGGGATGGGTCAGTCTCCCATCCTAACCCTGTTGCGTTTGGCTGGAGTGGAATATACATATATCTAATTGTCAAATGAGGAGGAGGATCAGTCCCCCTCAAAAGCGCGTTTAATTATTTAATCACTAACGATCCTCCGCGCGGTGATTGTTGTTTACGCATCACATAATATTCGGCGTTTGCTCTTTGGGTTCCTTTTGCATGTCCCATCCCCGTCTTCAAATTCCGCCCCTTTCGAGATTGTCTTATTGCTTTCACGTGTCCTAAAATCATCATCACAAATCCTTTTTCGACAAATAAAAATCTAAATCCAGGGTGCTTATTTCTATTTGATGCTGAATGGGTTTGTTGGTTGTTTTGAAAGTGAAGGAAGAAGAACAATCGATCCCTTCTCTCTCCCCTCCTTGCTCCCTTCCGTGACGAGCCGATTCGATTTGGTGTTGAACTCCTTCCGATCTTCCCGTTCCTCTCGCTCTCTCGAGGTCGGTTACGGTACTTTGTTTACGTTTTCGATAGAGAGGA
>LDKF01000623.1:30574-63926 GCA_001026735.1 Rotylenchulus reniformis | reverse complement strand
CAATTATTTATCTTCACAATTAAACAATATGAAGTGCGAGGGGAATGGGAAGTGAAGTGAATTCCGATCCGGGGAATGAACAAAAAATGCAAAGGGGACAAATCATCAATTAGGGTCAAAACGCCAAAGAAAACATAAAAGATCAATCAAGCACATTTTAATATGATAGCACATCCTCCCCCTCTGCGAAGCGAGGTCCCCGAGCGTCTAACGATGGGGTGAGAAAGGGGCTGACCGAAAGGGTGTCCGTCGGATGAGCTCAGCAGCGGTGTCCGCACGATCAGTAACAATTGGCGAGACCGAGACAAATCGCGACTGATGGACATGACTGACCCTGTTCGAAGACGACTCTGGTCCTCGCCTTCCGAACCTCCATTCCACTCCTTTCAGACCCAACTCTCTGTCACCAGGGAACCATCTGATCTGAGTCGTCATCCATGCTTTAAGCACATGCAGTCCCTTATCCGTCATCATCCCATCAGCAGACACGTGATCCGTGTTGTACCCGTTCCCAAAACGCCACAATTCTAGCAAGGACCGACCAGACGGGGTATCCGAGATGAACTTGATATTCCTGAATCCATTGCCGAACATTTCTCGGAGACGAACAACCAACTCATCGTGTTCTCGTCGTTTTAAGTTGACAAAGGGCGGGGGAAACCAATGGAACGGAATGTGCGAGTAGCGCCGGCAGAGCTGGACGATTTCTTCGATCTGCTCCATCATGCTGTCTACGGTGTCGCCATTGTCCAACGAGTCGCGTCCGAGCATGACGACTACACCTCGCACTTTGGATGATAGGACGGCGCTGTCAAATTCACGGATGACGTCGGTAATTGGCCCCTTCTCGGTGCCGATGAATTTTGAGTTTGGCCACAGTTTCATCAGCTGAAACGCCGAGCTATCACCCAAAATGACCCGTTGTTCGGTGACCAATTGCTGTTTACGATGGGTGGCAGTCGCTTGATTTTTTCTCAGCACAAACGGTGCCTTCTGAGCCACACCCTTCGCTCCTTTCGAAAAATCAATTGTCCTCAATTGACAAACATTCCCAGTCTGTCCGCGATCTACAACCTCAGAATTTCCGGCAATTACTTTAGCCCCTTTGTGATTATTGGCAGTTACTTTAGCCTGATTATGAGTGTTGGCAATTACTTTAGCCGGTTTATCTCCATTTCCCCCCACATTTCTACTGCAAATTTGACCATTATTCCCACATCGTTTCCGTTTCTTGCGGTGTCTTTTCTGCACTGAAGCATGCACTAATTCACTGACTTTTTCCGCTCCTACCGCATTCAGCAATTCCGGAATACCAAATTCCCGAACATCAGGTTCCCGCTGTTCTTCAAAATGTGGACGCACCGATGTATGGAAAATGACCCTCACAAGGTCATCACGGCAGTTCTCCAACTTCTCGAAGCCGAACATTTCACGATTGAACTCATCATAGAGTTTGAATCCCAATGACGACATCGAATTTGTACCCAACAATAGATCGAATCCGAACGGAGCAGCAGTGATATGGAAGCAGACACGTGTAGGGGAGCACCCCTTACGTCCCACAGGTACGACCAGCATCCCATAACATTTGAGTTCCTGTCCGTTCACATCAGCAATGCATGCTGCATTCCGTGTGTAATTGGCGTTACGCAAATCCAGATTACACTCGTTGATCAGTTTGTAGAAGAATCCAGCACTGATTAGTGAAATCTGTGACCCTCCGTCAAGCATTGCTCTCGTTTTGAGGCCCAAAACATTCACATTTAGCGCTACAATCTTGCCGACCGCGTCAGCATTCCGCTCCGGAAAAGCAGTCCCTTCAGCTTCTGCCGATAGTTTGTTCTCCAAAAAGTTCAAAGCTTCCGGCGTCAGTTGAACCCCGCCACAAAATGCATCCGTCACAGCTTCTTCCTGTAGAATCTGCCCAAATTTCGCAGGTGGTCCTGAATTACCGTTCTTAACAAGAGTGTTGGGTGCATCAGACGGCATGAGACCAGAATTCTGACTCGTCGGAGCACCATTCAATCGCTTAAGCTTCGGGCAATTACGGGATAAATGTCCCGGTTCATCGCAGTTGTAGCATACAATGCCACCCTGGGAGAATTTCCGAAAGTCGAGAGCAGAGCGCTTTGTAGCCCTCTGAACTGCCTCTGCACGCGCAGCCAATGCAACAAAATCGTCGTAGGACATGCCGGGACGACGGGACATTTCGAGTGTGAGAGACAGCTCCGGATTGGCGAGGGTTCGGATCAAGTGCTTGATCGAATATTCGTCATACAAATTCTGCGTCAATCCCGGATATGCGCGGCGGACCAAACCAGAAACACGATCTGCCAAAGTGTCCAGGTCCTCATTGTTCCTGCGCTTCACTCCCGACATCAACTCGTCGAAAGCTCCCATCTCTCTGCAGTCTGTCGCCTCCAACTGTTCCATCATTGCGCGGCGGATGCTGTCAAACCGGTACGGATGATTGTTCACGGCTGAATTAAAGGCCCGTTCCGCTCTTCCGGAAAGCTTGGACTCTAGCGCAGAAAGACGCTTTTTCTCCGGCCAGTCCTCGGTTGCGGAGGAAAACTTTTTGAAAAATGTCTTCACTTTGTCCGCGCCCTCGCTGCCGGTCAGGTCAGGCAGGCGGTCCAACGTCAGAACCACATCCAAAGTCCCCAATGGTCGCTGGTCCGAACCCGAAGAAAATCTCTGCCGATTTGGTTCTCGGAACTCTACTCCATGCTGGATTCTGCCAGGATGACCATCATGGACTTTCTGCCCTTGATGACTACGCTGGATGTTTGAGTGTTGGGTTGCGACCGGTGGGAAGGCATACAACCCGGCACCTGGTGGGTACAACTGGTTCTGGAATGGAGGTGGTGGGTGTGCCGGCATCGGGGCAAAAGATGGGGCAGGCAACCCATAACCATAATATGGGTAAGGGGCTGGCACCTGTGGATAGACTTGGTGATGGTGGACGGGTGCTGGATTGCAGTACATCGGGTATGGGTGGGGAAAAGCTTGCTGATTGGGCGGGATAGCTGATGGGAATTGACCAGCCTGAGTCGGCACTTGCTGCCCAGCAACGAGAAAGGTGGTGTGGTACTGCGGGTTAGGTGCGATTCGAGTTGCAGCAGGTGCCGCACCCGCACGGATGTCGGGGCGAGTGATTCGGGCTGCAGCATTTATCGCACCAGGATCATGTATATTGTGGCGAGTATGTTGCTGTTTGGGCTGTGGACACGGCTGCTGGCCAAAGGCCATTCCATTTTGTGCATTCGCATGCTGCTGGCCTACCCCCAAAGTCCGATGATACTGGTGATCGCCCTCAAAATGATCCCCCAAAACTCGCTGTTGAATCGCGTGCTGTTGACCCCACAAGCGCGCATTTTGTCGTCGCTGATTGTTCGGGTCCGGATTTCCATCCGGTGTAGATACCAATGCGGGTGCGAAATGAAACATCATGTCTCCACCCATTTGTGGAAAGTCATTCAAAAATCCTTGACTTTGATCAGTAGACCCCCGCCCTGTCCCATTTTGGTATGTTGAACTTCTATCATCTTGATTCAGATCCAGCAATAGCTCCTGTTCATCACCAGCAACATCGATGTTTGCTGCAACACCTTCCGGATCGTTCATCAGTGGATCCATCTGCAAAAGTCGCTGGCGAACTTCTTGGTCGTCGAGTGTCCTAAAATTTCCAGAAGAATTCGGGTCCAATTCATCCTCTGCAACTGCATCTCCCTCCTCCAAGGTGTGATCGATCGGATTTTGCTGCTGCTGGATTTGTGAATGCCGCGGCAACACATTTCCCTCGTTGTCCACGCGTACTCCCAAATTCAGCGCTCGTTGTCGCGTCAGAAAAGTGGTCCGGAGATTAGGCATTGCTTCGCCTCTTTACTCTTTCCGCAAAATCGATGAAGCAGATGCGATCAGCAAAAACAGCAAAACCACAATCTTTGTGGCTGCGCAATCTAATCTTTAGATTCGCAAATCTGCGAGCTTTACTTTGCTATTTTACTGGTGAACAATCGACTCGGAATTTACTTTTTCCGGTTTGCTTTCCGCTTTCACTTCGTCGGTTGTACGGGATTTACTTTTCCCGATTTTCTGATCACGGCGAATGGGATTTGCTTTTCCCAATCCACTGAAAAATCCCTGAAGAATCGGCCGCTGAGCTCACCCGAATTGCGGGAGCGCCACGCAGTAACAAAAGGGGACTTTCCTTTGCCCAGTTAGATCCACTAAAACACAAATCACTCAATTATTTATCTTCACAATTAAACAATATGAAGTGCGAGGGGAATGGGAAGTGAAGTGAATTCCGATCCGGGGAATGAACAAAAAATGCAAAGGGGACAAATCATCAATTAGGGTCAAAACGCCAAAGAAAACATAAAAGATCAATCAAGCACATTTTAATATGATAGCACATTTGGTGCAGATCAGCCTTCCATCGTCCATTAAAAAATCAATTTTTTCACCTTTTTGAGCTGTTTTATTAACAAAAATACATCTCAAAAACAGGATGTTCGCCTAGCAAAATATATCCCTATGAAATGGGTTTTCTGATCAAAAACAATTAGAATAAAAATTATTATTGACACGATTTTTTCAACCAATTTGTGAATAGTTTTTTTTGGTAAATTATTTTTAATTTTTTGGATTTATTAACTTTTTGAGAAATCAAAAAAGGAATTTTGACCCTATAAAAATTTTGAAGGATGAACATCGCCGGATGGATCCCACGCGAAATCGCCATTGGGTCGGAAGCCGAGGCCCGGATACCGGCCTTCTACCTGCCCCAGGACGACACGGTGGCCAACCCCCCTCTGTTCTTCATGTTGCTGCGGTCGATGATCGCCAAACCGGAGGTGATCAGAACATAACAGAATGGGATCAAGAATAAAAACAGAAATCCAGATTGGATCAGAACAGAATGGATTCAGAACAGAAAAAGGAACACAACTGACTAGTAACTGAAAAACGGACTAATTAACTTGTTGCCAGTGCTGGGAACTCGTACTCGTACTTCGTACTCTTACTCGTACTCGTACTACGAGTACGAGTACGAAGTACGAGGGATCCAAAGAGGGTGGTACGAGGTACGAGTAAGAAATACGAGGAGCCAAAAAGGGCCGGTACGACTACGAGTACGAAGTACGACCCCATTTTTTGCCCAAAAACTCGTACCGACAAGCACCCCTAATTTTTTTTTCCGTTTTTTCCGGCTACTCTAAAGTGCTGAAATATTTGGTTACTCGCCAGCGACCTTCCCCAAATCTCACACCGAAAAACGCGATCTTTTTATAGGGGTACATAGGATGAGAAATATCGGTAAAATTGGAAAAAATTTGAATAAAAAGAAGAAAAAGAATGAAAAAAAAGAAAAAAAAAGTTTGAAAAAAAAGAATTTTGAAAAAAAAGAAAAATTTGAGATCTGAGATTTTTTTCAACAATTTTTAATTCATTTTTTGGCTTTTAATTTGGGAATAATTTTATTTTTGATTTTTTGTGTTTTTTTCGCTAGGTACGAGAAAAGTACGAAAAAAGTACGAGTACGTACGAAGTACGTGCCCTTTTGGGTGGTATGAGTACGAGTACGAAATACGAGGGGTCAAAAAAGCCGGTACGAGGTATGAGTACGAAATACGAAAAGCTCAAAAGGGCCGGTACGAAGGACGAGTACGAGTACGAGCAAAGTACGATTTTCCCAGCACTGCTTGTTGCTTTAGGCTACTGTTCGGCACCGGGTCGGGATCCAGGTTCCGGATTGAATCGATATCGATCTCGGTACCGGATCCGGTCCGAACTAAATCGAAACCTTTGGGAACTGAATCGGGATCGGGATTGAATCGGGACCTGGGTAGCGGATCCGGCCCGACCCTCCGTGCCGAGGGAGGGATCTCGGTACCGAATTGGCCCATTTGGGTGTTTGGTTTTTTATTTACCTTTTACTAGGGTAGAGGATCGGGTTTTCAGGATTTTAATCCCAGCCTCCGAAATTTGAAAAAATTTGATTTTTGAAAAAACAAATTTCGTTTTTCCTAAAATTTTAGAGTTTTGGAACTTTTTCCAATATCATGATTTTCCAGAGATATGGGATAATCCCAAATCCCAACCCATATTTGTTACGGGATTTTGTGATTCGGGATCGGGATAGACTCTCGGAACATCCCGATCCCAAAAATTAGCAGGGATCCCGATCCCGAACTACCCTATTTTTACCATGTTGTCCTTCCTTTATACATTTTAGTCCTTTGAAAGTGAATTTGCAAAAAATAAAATAAAAAATTTTATTGAAATTTCTCCCCACCAGGTTGTCGAAAAGCACAAACCGCAACTGGTCCGGATGTACCCGCGGATGCGGCAGCTCTACATCTGGCTCCGGGACATCCAAAGTGGCCCTAAGCAGGGCACTTTCCGGTGGCGCGGACGCAACGGCACCACCGACAGAGCGCTGAACCCGGCAACGCTGCCCAGCGGCATTGACGACTACCCGCGTGCCACACATCCCACTGACGAGGTAGTTTTAGTATGCCTTTCCGAGAAAGGTGAATGGATCTCAGCGGATTCGGACACAAAAAGATCTATGGGTTTTGGCCCAATTTCTGAGTTTTAGATCCGGAAAATGTGTTTTATGCTGGTTGGTCCCGTTCCATTCCCATGCATTATCCGGAATAAGGACCGATCAATGATCACTTCCTTTCCCTTCTTTTCCCAATACATTTCCATTTATTTCCCCCCCCCCCAAGTCGTCCCCCTGCGCTAGAAAAATGATTATAACTTTTTCCAGATAAAACCTAGAAAACTGATTTGATGTAAAAGAGAGCCCTAAATGCCTGCTATAAACTTACAGGGATTAGAAAAAAAAGTTATGGTCAAGTTAAGCCATAAAATCATGGTTTTAGCCAAAGATCTGGCCATAACTTTTTTTTTCTTCATTGGCCAACTCGGATAGTTGTTCTTGCAAATTAATAGCAGACTTTTAGGGCTATCTTTTGACATCAAACTCATTTCCCTAGGTTTTGCCTGAAAAAATTATCTGATACCAGAACAGATCAGAACAACCAGTTCACTGAACTCAGGAATACCATCTGGACCTGCGCTGTTGGATGGCCATGAGTGCGGAGGTGGTGTTGGATCTGGCCACCATGGCCGGTGAACGACCAGAAGTGATCGCGCAGATCAGAACAGAATCAGAACAGTACAAAGACTTGGGCACCCTGGACGCACTTCATTGGTCGGAGAAGATGCAACGCTATCTGGACTATGGACTCCATAGTGAATCCGTGAAAATGGTGGAAGTGTCCGCTGGGGACGGCAAAAAGGTAAGTGAGGATCAGAATATCAGAACAATTCTGATTATTATTTATGAAACAGAACCTGTTATGTGAGGAAAATATGGCAAAAATCTTCTCTAAGGCTGAAAAAATCCGAAAAAAATTATTGGTTAGTAACAATGGTTTTCTCAAGAATTTTTATGACTTCCAACAAAATGTATCTTTTTAGGAAATCAAAATCAGATTTTACAAATCCGACAGATGTTGGTAATTTTAATCTTATCGCCAGTGGTTGGATGTGCTTTTTTAGAATCTTGGTTTATGCATGAAAAAATGTAAATATTAGATTGGTTAAGCATTTTATCGGGTTCAAAATTTGAAAAAAAAAACTTTTTGTACCCAAATTCCAATTATAATTGTGATTAATCAGAGCAAAACTAGTTTTTGGTTCGGATGGCGGGGAAAAATTAGCTTTGGGTGCATAAAAACTAGTTCTGTTTTTTGTGATTTTTTTCACCAAAAATTCGAGTCCTATTAAGCAATCGACACAGGGCAAAAAAATCAGAATTTCGTTAAAACGCATTTTGATAAGGTAAGGAAAGCTAGAAACTAACATTTTTTTCTGAATCAGATTTTGCTGATATTAAATGCCTTATATTTCCATATAAATCTAACTGGTAATAAAAATCTGATCATTATTATGCATCAGAACTCGTTATTAGATGAGGAAAATATGGACAAAAATCCTCCCTAAGGCTGAAAAAATCCGAGAAAATTTTTTTGCAGTACCAAGTGCGCCAAGTGCTGAAGGAGCCCANACCAAAAATTCGAGTCCTATTAAGCAATCGACACAGGGCAAAAAAATCAGAATTTCGTTAAAACGCATTTTGATAAGGTAAGGAAAGCTAGAAACTAACATTTTTTTCTGAATCAGATTTTGCTGATATTAAATGCCTTATATTTCCATATAAATCTAACTGGTAATAAAAATCTGATCATTATTATGCATCAGAACTCGTTATTAGATGAGGAAAATATGGACAAAAATCCTCCCTAAGGCTGAAAAAATCCGAGAAAATTTTTTTGCAGTACCAAGTGCGCCAAGTGCTGAAGGAGCCCAAGTACGGGTTGGTTGAGAACGCCAACGGGTACCCGAACCTGTTCCCGTTGTTGCTGAAGCTGTTACCCGCGGACTCGCCACGATTGGGCCCATTGCTGAGAGAGATGGCGGATCCAGAGGTGAAAATCAGAAGGAAGGATTAGGAAAAAGGGGACCAGAACAGTTAGGAGAATAGAGATCAGAACAGGAGGAGAATAGGGAGCAGAAGACCAAATAATATGGATCAGACTACCTATGAATAAGGATCAAAATACTAGAAGAATAGGGATGACGTCAAACAAAAAGGGATCAGAATACCATAAGAATAGTTCAGAACTTTAGAAGACCAGGGATGAACGTCAAACAAAAAGGGATCAGAATACCATAAGAATAGTGATCAGAATACCAGATGAATAGGGTTGAACGACAAACAAAAAGGGATCAGAATTCCATAAGAATAGTTCAGAACTTTAGAAGACCAGATGAATAGGGTTGAACGACAAAAAATGATCAGAATTCCGTAAGAATAGGGATCAGAATGGCATAACAAAATAGATCAGAATAGCAAAAGAATAGTGAGATAATTAAATTCGCCGATCAGATTTTCTGGACACCGTTCGGGCTGCGTTCCGTGTCCACCCAGTCCCCCTACTACAACGCATGGAACAACGAGTTTGAGGGGCCGTACTGGCGAGGCAACATCTGGATATGCATGTATGTATAAATGGATCTAATTTGAAAATTTAGAGCTCGGATTTTTTGGAAAACCCGGACCCGGATTTTTGAAACACACCGGAGCGGAACCCGGAGTCTGGGAAAAGTCCGGATCTGTCCAGGGTCCTCCCAAAAAAGGGCGGACCCGGATCACGGATCCGGGAAAATTCCGAGTCCGAGCTCTAATAAAATTTACATGCAGAATTGCATGTACCTTTGCACTTTTTCATATATTTACTATTTAGTTGCAAATCTACATAAACACGATATAGACCTTATGTACTTGTTAGAAAAAGGGTTGGTTATACGGGAGAAAATTTCGCGAAATTCGGCACCCGAATTTTCCGGCACCAAAAAATGGACTTTAGAACCAGACAAACAGTTCAGAATTCTAATTTAAACCCGGTATAACCCGTAAATTACTTCTTGGAGCGAGAACAACTACTAGTCCATGGTAGACCGGAAACTTTGGACGGATTCAGGTATCGGTTCCGATTTCGCCATCAACATTGATTTATGCCACTATTTGTCCATTCGGCAAATTATTTAAAAAAATATATGGCTAAATTTGTCATAGATAGCTTGATATATAATGTTATAATAACTGTATACCTTATTCTCTCTAAAATACTTATAAGACCCAGAGTTAATTTTTTCAACCCTCCTCCTAAGGGGGGCTTATTTTAGAAGGAATGGTTATATTAGAGAGAATACGGTATGTATATATTGTATCCGCTTCCAGCAACTACTACGCGTTGGACGCGCTGCGTCACTACTCGCGTCAGGAGGGGCCTTTCCGCGCGGAAAGTGCGCGTCTCTACACGCAGTTGCGCGAGAACATTGTGTCCAACATGGTCAAGGAGTACACGCGCACTGGGTTTGTGTGGGAGCACTACAACGATGTGACGGGCCAAGGCGAGGGCCAGCATCCGTTCACCGGATGGTCCGCCCTGGTGGTGAACATGATGGCCGAGATCTACTAAATTGATGAGATAGAAGCTATGATGGTATTGCGGATATACTATAAGGATATATGCATTGAAGAACTATGAATTGTGGATTATTATGAGATGTAATAAATGAATTAGGATTTTTTATTTAGTTTAATAAAATAAAGCCCTCCCTCTAATAAGGACCCCATAAAATAAACCCTCCATTGGAAGATGATTGAACAAAATAAGGCATCCCCTAAGTAAGGCACTCTCCTTTCGAAAGGGTTGAATAAAATAATGGGACACTGACTATACATTATTTTAGAAAAAGTACCGTATACCACCANAATGGTTATATTAGAGAGAATACGGTATGTATATATTGTATCCGCTTCCAGCAACTACTACGCGTTGGACGCGCTGCGTCACTACTCGCGTCAGGAGGGGCCTTTCCGCGCGGAAAGTGCGCGTCTCTACACGCAGTTGCGCGAGAACATTGTGTCCAACATGGTCAAGGAGTACACGCGCACTGGGTTTGTGTGGGAGCACTACAACGATGTGACGGGCCAAGGCGAGGGCCAGCATCCGTTCACCGGATGGTCCGCCCTGGTGGTGAACATGATGGCCGAGATCTACTAAATTGATGAGATAGAAGCTATGATGGTATTGCGGATATACTATAAGGATATATGCATTGAAGAACTATGAATTGTGGATTATTATGAGATGTAATAAATGAATTAGGATTTTTTATTTAGTTTAATAAAATAAAGCCCTCCCTCTAATAAGGACCCCATAAAATAAACCCTCCATTGGAAGATGATTGAATAAAATAATGCATCCCTCTAATAAGTAGGGCACCCTCCTTTCGAAAGGGTTGAATAAAATAATGGGACACTGATTATACATTATTTTAGAGAAAGTACGGTATACCATCATAATGATAGATCTCTGTTAATATGATATAGTTTCGGCATGGAACCAGATCCGATCGGGATTGAATCGGGATCACGATACCGGACTGAATCACCGGAAAAAGTCAAATCTTTTGGAACTATTCGGGATCGGGACTGAATCGGCATTCCCGAACCGGATCCCGTCCGAAAAAGTTGAACTCATTCGGGACTATTCGTGATAGGGACTGAATCGAGATTCCCGAACCGGATCCCGTCCGACCCTCAGCGCTGAACACTAATATGATATTTGTGCCAAAAGCACGAAATTTGAAAATACATTTTATCCACTTTAATACAACAATATTATGTGCTATATTCTATCCACAATTAGTAAATGACAGAGAAAAAAAATAATAAATTCCGTAATACAGAGGAATTGAACGTCTTATATAAACTGAAAAAATGGGGTACACACCACCAAGCTTTCTAGTTGTTGTCCTTCTTGTTATTTCTTTCCACGACTTTATCGAACAATTTCAAATAGTTGTCGGCCATGATTTTGGCGGTAAAACGCTCTTCAAACCGCTTGCGGGCCCCCGCGCGGTCGATGGAGCCGATTTTTTTGACAGCTTCAACGCCCTCGTCGATGGTGTCGAACATGAATCCGGTCACTCCCTCATCAATAACCTTTTAAGGGGCACAAAAATCAGAACAAAGTTGATTATCAATATCAATGCAAATGGAGCTAAAACACGTACCGTAGTACGTACAAGAAAATTATAAGCTTTACTCGTAACGACACTTGCTAACTCACGTACCGTATTTTTCACGTGTTTTAATACGTGACTACGTTATACGTGCCCACTGGCTAATGGTACGTGGCATTGGTACGTGTTTAGTAATATTTTGAAGTAGTACGTAGGGGAAATTCATGAAGTACGTTACATGTTCAAGTGGCTTTTTGACGAAATGTGCAAACTCATATACCGTACTTTTCACGTGTTTTAACACATGAATAGGCTATACGTATATACTCCACTACTGGTAAATATTTAATAAAAATGTCCAATATGGCCAGTATGGCAAAAAAAATTTAAGACTTGCAATGTCAAAAGTATAAAAGCAGATTTGGGCAGAATTTTTTTCTATCTTCTAATATATTTTAGTTTTCAAAATTCAGCCAAAAAGGTCGAAAACTTTTTTTTCGAAATTTTTTTTTTGAACCTCATATAATTGTGGTGTATAAATACAAAATGTTCTGATTATTCTGACCTCTGGAACAGAGCCGATTCTGCGTGCCACCACCGGCGTTCCGCAGGCCATGGCCTCGACCATCACTATCCCGAACGGCTCCTCCCAGTCGATGGGGAACAACAGGGCCAGAGCGTTGCCCAAAAATGGCCTAGAATGTGGAGTTTGGCAGTTCGGATTTTTCCGCCTTTATTTGATATGATTTTCTTTGATTTTAATAGAATGCAAACACGTACCGTAGTAATACAGCAGGAAATTCATGAATTATGCCTTAAGTTCTACTGGTTTTTGACAACACGTGCTAACTCACGCACCGTACTTTTCAAGTTCTGGTTTTCCCCGATATGTTTCACCCAATTTTTTCTTAATTATTCTTTCTCTCGTTCGCTCTGCTTTTTTGCCACCTTTTTTCTTAAAAAATGTTTTCAATTCTTCCCTATTTTTATCCCTTCTGATTTCGATATCTTTCACCCGCTCCTCTCTACTTTTTATCCCTTCTGTTGGTCTTTGATCTCTCCGATTTTTAATTATCACCTAAATCTTTTTTAAATTTTTCTTGGTCTCTACCCCGTCTATCCTTTTTCATATATTCCAATTGTTTATGGTTATTTCTTTTTTACATATTTTGCCCTTTCTGATTTCTATTTCACCATTTTTCCCGCTCTTTTTTACCCTTTCTGCTGGTCGTTGATCTCCCCGACGAACTCCACCATGTGCCCGTATTTGGCCAACATCGGTTGCATAACATTTTTCCAATATTCACTTTCATCACCCCAGACCTCCAGTTTTGCGGCAATTTTCAGCGGAATTCCCGCCCGAGCAGCGACTGAAAATTGGCGATTTTTTACTTGAAAATTGACTAGCCCCATTTTAGTTAAAAAATAATGATTTTGCTGTAGAAAGTATTTTGGGTTAGAGACATTTGGGGTCCCAACACTTGAGGACCCGACATTTTGGGACAATGAAAATTTTATTTTTATATTTTATCGGTGATGCGACACTTGAGGATTCGACGAGATACTTGAGGTACTCGACAGTTGAGGGAGGATCTCCGAACCCGACTCTTTCGCGAAAATAAATCCGAAAAATAATCACGACCTTCAAAAGATGTGAAAATCATGAGGATCATGCTTGAAACAACCTATAAATTTTCATTTAATTTAAATTTTAAGTATTGGGTCCTGATATGTCGGGTCCTCAAGTGTCGGCGAACCGGTTTTGACAGGTTCGATCCTGAAGATTTTCATATCTTTTGAAGATCGTGATTATTTTTCGGGTTTATTTTTTCGTGAAAATGTCGGTTTGGGGATCTTAAATATCGAAAAATAGAGTGTTTTATGAAAATTCCGAACTTTTTGTTCGAATTTCAATATATTAAAAATAGAGAAGATAGAGCATAAAATTCCGCACAATTTTGTCGCTGGAAGTTTTGGCCTCGCTAGCTATTAAAAAAAGTTATTGGAGAACATATTAGGTTTTGTCACTTTTTTTGTAACGCCAATTTTGGAATTTTTTTGTATCGACCCAGCATCCTCAAGAATCGGAACGTATTTTTTAATTATTTAAAATGGGCTAGACCCTTTAGAACAATATTCTGGGCCCTTTAAAACACCCAATAGAAAAAACTTAGGCTTAGGCGACGAATACGACACAGCCACTTTTATTTAAAATGTTTTTTGATCCAAACTTAAAGGCTGATGTACTCCTGGAAAAATGGCATCTAATAATAAGGCAGTATAATAACCAAAATAGACCATGAATAAATTACCTCTGATTTTTCCTAGAAAAAATATAAAAAATGGCCTCAAAAAATTTAATTTTTTGCAAAATGGTGGCTAGGCCTCGACATATCCCTCTAAACATGAAATTAACCCTGTACAAAATGATTGGAAGGATGTGATTAAATAAGAAAAAAACCAGGCTAAAATTTCTTCATAGAAATGGAATAAAAACCTATTTTGGGCTTTTAGGGGGTTTAACAATCCTAAAAACTGACTTTGGATGGCCCGGTCGGGCCCTTTGTTGCGCGAAATCAGGCCCAGAAATGCCAGGTACGGCTTGCCCTCGGGCTTCGCCGTGAACTGGTACAGGTCCTCTGGGATGCCGTTGTAGATGTTGGCGCCGTAGATGGGCTGCACCGATGGGTCCGACAAATGGCGTCGTTGGTCGTAGGAAATGGACACCAGGCACACGTCCTGTCAAAAGCATTCAAAATGAAATAAATGGGAATAATTTCGGTGCCAGAGATGTTGAAAAATGAATTTTAAAAAAGTGGTAGGCGATATTGGGAAAAACGCGGTATTTGTAAGCGAGGCAGATCATTCCCTTCCCCGCGGCACAAAAATAATTATAACTTTTTTCAGGTATAACCTAGAGAAGTGAGTTTGGTGTCAAAAGATAGCCCTAAATGTCTGCTATAAATTTGTTCGAACAACTAACCGATTCGGCCAAGTAGAAAAGGTATGGCCATACCATTGGCCAAAACCACGATTTTATGGCTTAACTTAGCCATAACTTTTTTTCTAATTGGCCAAATTAGATAGTTGTTCTTGCATATTTATGGCAGACATTTAGGGCTATCTTTTGACACCAAACTCACTTCTCTAGGTTATACCTGAAAAAAGTTATAATTATTTTTGTGCCGCGGGGGGGGGGGGGGAATGATGTGCACCCATTTGTAAGGGTCATCCGACTTTTTCGGACCCGACATTTGCGGACATTTCGTAATAATTTTGTTTTGTTTCGACTCAAACGCAATTTAAATAAAATGATTTTAATGCCAAAAAATGGAGTAAAAAATTTGCTATAAAATAAGCCTAAGATTGCTCGAATTAGACCTCCTGGAAAAAGTTATAGCCAAAACATTCTATATTTGTTAAAAAAATTATTTTTACCATAACTTTTTTTCAAAGTGGACCAATTTAAAAGAGTTTATTTTTTAGCTAATTTTTTGCTCTATTTTTTGATATCAGGATCTAGCTTACTTTACGATGCTCCGCAAATGTAAGGACCACAAAGTCAAAAAAAATAGACGGTAGGCAGTAATTTCAAAAAATTTGTGAAAATTTTTTCTTACTCAAAAAAGAAAGCAAAGAAAGAACAGAGAAAAATTTACGAAGTTATTTTAAAAAATGGCAATATTATCAGCTGTCCCGAAAGGGCAGTCCGTTGGAGGTTGTTTTTTCGATAGACGCCCAAGAATTTTGAAATTTGGACTTTTCCGAGAAAATTAACGGAAGTTTCACGAATATTTTGAACTATTTGGTCGAATTTCAAAAAATTATAAATATAGGTAGATGGGGTATAAAATTCTTCACACAACTATGAATAATTTTGGCCGAACAAGCTTTAAAAAAAGTTTTTGGCCAGAATGGCCCCATTTTTAACGATTTATAAAGCACCGGGTATGTGCGCAACCATTGCGGAAGCTCCGGTGGGAGACGGATGGTGCCATGGAAGGTGCTCACAATTTTGTGGTGATGCTTTTGCGCAACATCCAGGTATGGCTGAAACGGGAGGTTTAGACTATACCATGGTAGCTCAACAGGCTAATAATGATCTAGCGATTATTAACTTATTAATAAATTGTAAAAAATTTGTTTCTGGGGCTGCGGGAATTTAAGATGAGTTGCGAAACAACAACTTATTAGTTAGTAACCAAGGTCGCTCAGAGACCAATTCCGATTTTTTAGAACAGATCCTTTTCGATTTTCCGAACCCCTCAAAAGCAATGTTCAATTCTTTTTGACGGCAATCGACTCCATCCCTGCCGGTGAGACCGTCTAAAAAAAAACTTGGTCTGCTGGAGATGAATAATTTTTGGATTCCGAGAAAAATGTCCAGAATGCTAAATCCGATTTTTCAACTTCATATTATCATTTTGATACAATTCCTCCGATTCAAGTGTCCATTTTTAGGTGGTACTCTAACGGCCAACAAGGACACTAGGCGGTACGCTAGTGTCCCGTTTCGGACCTCACATACTAGTGATGCTCGAGACCCAAATTTTCCCGAGACTCGAGACCGAATTTTGCCCCGAGACTCTCGAGCATCTCGTATCACATACATGGAAATGGAAGTGGACAATGTCAAACTCGGGCATGCGCTCATCCAACTGCTTCATTTGCCACTCGAACAACCCGCGCGTGGCATGCCAACGATGTTGGCGGTCCGCGGTGGTGTCCCTTAAAAGTCAAAAATGTGGCCATTTTCTTGCGGATCATTCACAATTCGCTTCAGTAAACCTTATGAAATTATTTTGGTCTCAAAACATAGAGCTAGAAATAAGCTACAAAATGAGCCTACACCCATTCTCTATAAAAAAAAAGTTATGGCCAAAATAAGCATTTTCATATCGACCAATTCACAAAGAACAAAATGGACCAATTAGAAATGAGCTTATTAGTTGGGCTATTTCAGATACCAAATAAGACTACGCTCAAAGTTTTTATAATCTGAAAAAATCGAAAAAACCGATAAAACTTTCTCAGGATTAGAACTAATTAGATTACCGTAATTGTTATGAATCGTAGGTTGGATTTCTCTATATCATGGGAAAAAATCAAAAATGTTTGACCAAAATGGCACTTTGTTAACGCCCTATCCCCCATCATCATATGTGTCCAGGCACGCATATATAATCTTGATATCAAAAGATATGTAGAGGATGAAATTTGCAAAAATTAACACCAACGATTTTTATAGATAGCGTCTAATAAACTTATTTTTTCGGAATTTTGCTTACCAATTTGTATGGGCCACCAGTTCCGTAGCGGAGTTTTCGGTGGAGTCAGACGACGCAAACAAAATCACCTAAATTGATCATCTTAAAAGAAAGGGTCTTACTTTTTTCAAACATCCCTCATAGAGGGTCTTATATGAGAAGAAATACGGTATGTACCGTAAAACTGTATTACTAACAAGTAGAACCTCCGGGGGATTATATTTTTCAACACCTCTTCAGCAGGAGGGGGATGTTTCGACCATTTTTAAATGTTGGAGTGGACAGTAAATCTTTTTGTGGCGATACATGATCAGAATGGAGAGAATTTTTGCATATAATCAATGCTAACCTGCCATACATCATAATTTTCGACTGATACCTAGGTATCTAAAAAAGAAAACGATAGCGACTACCCTATTTTCTCCAATAGAAGCCCCGGGGCTTCTATTTTTCAACCCCCCTCAGAAGGGGGGCTTTTATTGGAGAGGGGGCTTATATTTATCAATTCCTCCCAGGATTAGGTGCAAAAATTAAAAGAATGAAAAATTCTCTCAACAAAATATTAAAAAATAGTAAAAATTCACTATTATCTCAACATTTCAATAATAATAATAATTAATTTGCTATTTTTTAAATTTATTCTATAATTAATATTGACAAAAATCAGTTCAATAATTGAAGGCGTGGCTACAAATGTTTAGTTCTAGATCGGCGGAGGGGGGGCTTATAATGGAGAGGGGAGGCTTCTATTGGAGAGGGGGCTTCAATTTTTCGAACCCCCTCTTAAGGGGGGAGCTTCTATTGGAGAAGGGTTCTATTAGAGAGAATACGGTATTATAGTGAATTGTGATTGTTGTTTTCCTGTTAAAAATTCAAAGTTTTAATATGTAGAATAGAAGCTAGAAAGGTATTTGCTTACCTGGTGGCCCCGTTTGGCGAACTCCTCCACCAGATAGTAGATGATCCGTTCGGTGCCACCGTACGCCTTGGGTGGCACACTTTCGATCAACGGGGCAATTTGGGCGATTCTTAGAGGACGACGAGCAGGTGATGGTGGTACAGCTTCTAAAATAGCAACATAAACTATGTTGGTAGGTAGCATCATATATCCCGAATTTCATACCCTGAATTTTTTATCATTATCATCAAGTTAGATATTGCATATTCTAACGATATACATATTTAAGAAATTTATGTAACAAAAAAACGCAAAAATATTATTAATATAATTAAAAATGATAACAATTATTTCCTATTGTATTATAGCTGTTTTAAAATGTTGAAAAATTGGCAAAAAAATTAAGACTTGATTTAAAAAAATAAAGATTTGATTCATCATGCACCAAATCTGAGTTCAGCTTCTGAGTCAGCACCCCTAAAAACCATATCATGCATATTTTCAGCTCACAATCAGTTTATTTATTTTTTTGCGGGACCGCAATTCTTGCAACATTGGCGAAAAAATCATTTTTTAAAAAGAAATTCACTTTTGGTTAGTATTTTCCGGGTTTAACATAATAAAATAATAAAAAAAAAACATTTACCTTGCGTCATGGACATCTGTGCCACTGCCTCAGCGAGTGTTGCGTGCTCGCTGACTTCGGATTCCACGGATTCCACACCACCGATTGATAGTGCCAAAAGAAGCAGCAACGCCAAATGCAGCAGCATGTTCAACATTTTGTAGCAAATTTCTAAGGGTTGCTAGGGAAGGCTAAATTTCTGATTTTTTTATGAGTCTGGCATTTTATATGGTTTTTTTAAATAATATGCTATAATTAGGGTCGTACTTTATATATGTTGTAGCCAATTCTGCATTTTTAGCCGAATGCGCATTCGGCTAGCCGATTCTGCATCGGTGAAACAAACATTTGCCAAACATGGGGGTCAAATGGTTTGAAACCCAAAACCAAATGCCAAAACCATTTGTTTGGATGGTCTACAACATATTCTGAATGTTTCAACAAATTTTGTTCATCCGAACATGGTCAAAACATCAAATATATGTTTTTATTGATGTTTTGATGTTTGGATGATGTTTTGACCATGTTCGGATGAACAAAATTTGTTGAAACTTTCAGAATGTGTTGTAGACCCCCCAAACAAATAGTTTTGGCATTTGGTTTTGGGTTTCAAACCATTTGACCCCCATGTTTGTCAATGTTCGAAAATGCAGAATCGGCTACAACATATACACCAACTTTATTTATTTCAAGTCAGGCTGATTTTTATAATTCGGTTGATAGCTTAGGGATGTTTGTGAAAGAAATTTGGCATAAAAATCCATTTCAATAGGATCTATTAGACAGCCAATTTTCAGAATTTTTCAACTGGCCATTAAAATTTTTTACAAAAAACCGCCTGACGACCGTGAACAGCTCAAGGATTTCACGGGTGTCAGGCGGATTTTTGTAAAAAAAATTTTTTGGATGAACTAAAAATTCTGAAAATCGGAAGTTAATAGAACCCATTAAGAAATATTTTTCGGCCAAATTTCATAGAAATTCGAAGCATTAAACCCGGGTTTTAAAAATCAGCCTGACGTGATATAAATAACCTTGGTGCATATAAAGTACGACCCCTAGTTATAATAAGTGGCTAGCAAAGGATAAAATTCTGATCTGTTAAAAATTTTTCAGAAAATTTACAAACAAATCCTAAATTAATTTCCTTCTTTATGGAAACTAATAACCACGTAAAAATTCATAAAAACTAAATTGGCCCGGAATTCGCCAATGGATCAAAATTGTCTGTATTCTTAATTGTTTTTTAAATCAAATTTTTGTCATATGAAAATATCAAAAATAATATATAAAATCACTTCATGCAGTACTTACTTAATTGATTAGATTCGGAGATTTTTCGGAATTTTTTTCCAAGTTTTCTGGAGAAGATCCTATTCAGCGGTTCTTTTTTCCTAGAGGAAAAATCATTTTGAATGGCTACCCGACATTTGGGGATTTTGTTATATCTCGGGTCAAACGCAACTTAGAAAAACAATTTTTTTATTAAAAAATAAAGCGAAAAATTAGCTACAAAATAAGCCTTTGCTTATCCGAATTGGCCCATTCTAAAAAAAGTTATGGCCAAAATACAACTTTCGGCCAAATTCAGAGTATTTTGGCCATATTTTTTTGGAGTGAGCCAATTCGGATGAGCTTAGACTTATTTTGTAGATAATCTTTTGCTTTATTTTTTGATAACAAAATTATTTTGCTAGGTTGCGTTTGAGCCGAGTTACAATGGATGGTCCCAAATGTCGCGCCACGTTTTGAATACCCTTAAAACATTTTTTATGGCTTTTTGAAATTATTATTCTGAATGAGCAATTAATGACACTCAAGCTAGTGCCCTATACATAAGTTTTCATGGATGTGTTTGTCCGCTAATTTCCATGTCTTATATACATATTATGCTACTATTTTATGGCCTATTATTCATCATCTAGTAAATATATCATCTAGTGCATATTCGTCTAGTGGAATAATTTATGAGGATGATGCTTATTAGTCCACTCTTGTTTCCGTTTCCGTTGCACCCCCCCCCCCTCCATTTCCTGCTTATCATGTCTAGTATTAACATTTTATTTTTTTATTCTGAAAATCGATTTTATAGCTATTATGAGATGCGCAATTTTATGGGTATCAAAAAAAGATTTACAATGGTTCAAACTTCAAATCTTCAAAATATAGTGGATGCCGTTTCCTCTAAAAGTGCCGTCAAAAAATGTGAATATTTTCGGGTGGCACCCTGATTATAATACCTATAATGCGTTGTTGGGACTTTTAGAGAATATATAAATCCGGATTCTACTAATTAGCGATTTCAGAAGTCGAATTTCAATTAGGATTTTGCATGCTGAGAAAATAAAAAAAATTTCATGTAAATGCGCCAAAAATTTTTTTTCCAATGATTGTACTGCATATTTATCCAATAATTCTCATCGCTTATATACTCTCAAAAAAAAATAGGAAGAATTTAGGAGAATGTTCATTGGACCTTCTAGTTTCCGGCCACCTATGTACTTCCTGTTTGTGATAAAAAAAAATTAATAATTTAAGATCCATATTTATAATTATAATATTGCCATGGCTTAATTGGCCAACTCATCAGCGGAAGAAATTTTTGTCGATTACATCGATATGGCTATTAAATATACTTCCGACATCTGCCAACATTATTCGATGTGAAGATAGGGCATGGACGATCTATCGAATGGCGCGGCATGCAGATATGGCCATATTAACAATTTTATTTTTAGGAACAAATTTTTATTTTTCCTATCAAAAATGCTACATGTGACCACCAAAAATATGCCCAAAAGATCGGGCCCGGCCCACTCGAAATTGGACCACTGTGAAAGTAGTTTGGCCAAAATGTAATAAATTTGGGCAAAATATCATGATATTTTGGCCATAACTTTCTCTTACACTGGATCAATTCGAGCGAGTCTAGGCCCATTTTGTAAGATAATTTTTAGTTCTATTTTCTGACACCAAATTCATTTCTCTATGTTTCATTTGAACCGCAAATCGCCCAAAAATACCCAAACATGACGGTCATGGTTGCTTAGTCGTTAAAGTGGCCAATCTGGTCAAATACTTTTTTGAAGCTTGCTAGACCAAAAAAGGCAAATTTGGACAGAATTTTATGCTCTATCTTCTGGTATTTTTTATACGAACAATTTCAAATTTTTTGGACAAATTTCAAAAAATACAAATACCAGAAGATAGAGCATAAAATTCTGCACAGCTTTGCCTTTTATTGTTTTAGCTTAGCAAGCCTCAAAAAAAAACTTTTTGGCCAGATTGGCCCTCGTGGCGACTTTTTGAGAATAATATTTCAAGTCAAAACGAAAATTTGGAAAGTTTGGTGACTAAATTTTTATGTAAAAATGATCAGTAAAATTTTATTAAATATATATGCTATGAACACAAATGCATGTTCTTCTGGAATCGATGCCATCCAATCAAAGCCACCATAAGCAGCTGTCGAACGCGATGTTTAACCTGAAAAATAAAATAAATTTTATTTTTTTTTAATTTTTGCAAAATTAACCTCCAATTCCAGAATGCAAAACAGAGCTCTGAAGAGGTTAAAAATCAGAATGGTCCATTCCAGAACAGAACTGATTGTGGCCATCATCATGGTATTGTTGTTTTGATTTCTGCTTGCGATGTTCTGATTTATTTCTGAAAATTATGAAATTCTTAATTAGTGAATTTTGATGGCAGACTTCAATTGTCCAAATTATGTACTCAATTCAGATTCGGCAAAATGGGCATAAATTGTTGGGGTTTCGGATTCTTTTATTTTGAATTTTCTAGATTGATTTTGGAGCATTTTGCATTATGATAACAAGTTACTAAATCGTTATTTCTGTCTTAGAAATGAGAGGATAAATTGAATTAATTGTCAAATTATTTTTACTTTTTGTTTATTTTCTACGACGGGAAATCCGTCCAGACTAATAATTCAATGAACTATTTATATATAGCCTATAAAAAGAAAATTGGAGAAAATAAAAATAAAAGTCGGAATAATGGCAACGAACAAATTCAAAATCAAAGTTTTATTCATCAAAAATCGAAAAATAATTTCCTTTTAAAAATAATCATTTGGAAAGACGTTAATTCATAGATATTATATATGGTAAAAAAATCTTCTAGATCTTTCTGGTAAATACAACGGTAATTCCTCTAATATAAGAAGAAGTACGGTAGTATTGCGCGAGTCAGTAAAGTGTAAAAAAAAAGTACCGCCTTACAGTAAACTAATAAGATAAAAAGATGATGACCCCCTTCGATCTTTATAACTATTTGGGGAGGGGGGTCTAAATACGGTATGTCCGGAAAATTTTTTATTTCAAAAAAGTTCATAAATTTCAGGATTTGTGTGCAATATACAGCAGCAAAAATGAAATTTGAATTTTCTAAATTTCAGGATTTCCATTTAAAATATACACTTTATAGATATCATTATATGTAGAGAAATTATAAAACGAAATATTCTATTTCAGCTTCACAGATGGTGTCCAAAATTAGCGTCTTTGCAGAATGCCAAAATGATTTGCAGAATATTTTCTGCACAGATTGTTTATATTTGGCATTCTGTCCACTTTTGCTTATTATTCAATTTCCTTCCCCAATGAAGTGACTTTCTCGGAATAACATAATAAAGCACTTTTGTCTCTCTTCTGACCCAATTATTTCTGGCCTTATGCACACCATTTTTGGCCCTAAAATTATAGTTATTCGAGGGCCAATTCGTTCTTGTATTCCAAAAAGAGTTCCATTTTTGGAATAATAAAAAATCTTAAGGACAATTTAGACTTTCAACTTTGAACAATTTTATTTTTTAATTTTTGTAAGCTTAAAATTCGAATTTTCGTCTATTTTTTTACGTAATTTGTTCATAATCGAGAGCAGGACAACACTTCTAAAAGTAAATTCGTTTGGGGGAAGAAGGCATGAAATGCATGACAAGGCATGAAAATGGAATTTTACTTTTTTTCTCTAGCCTAAAACGAATTTCAAAACTTGTTAGTGTTCCCTAATAAAATCTTATCCTAGTACGGAATCCTAATTGAATACTTAGTATTCCCAATTAGGTATTTTATCTCATAAATTCCTAGATTTTTTTCACCTATTGCATTATGGCGACCATGTCCATCATTATTTCCATCCTCGAATGCACAATTCTGATGTCCAATCTGCTTCGGGCTTTGGGCTCTGTTCTGAGGCAAGAGGTAGGATTTTTTGATAAGATTTCAAAGTATATTTTAAACCTTCAATTTTAAAGTTTTTTCAAAAAAAATTAGATGAATGTTCTTCGGAAAATCCTCAATTTTTATTCCTTTCTAAACGAAGTTTGGTTGAAAAATTATAAACTTTTCGATTTACCGTATTTCCTGTATTAGGAACCCCGGGAATCTTATTTTTAACCCTTTTTCAGAGGGATCTATTACAAGAAGGGGACTGACTTAATGCAAGAAATATGGTACAATGATAATAATAAAAATATTATTTTTTTATAGATCGAAAAGTTGTTGCTCCGTCCATTGGTTCTGTTTTGCCCGATACGAGCCTCTTCTAAATTCAAGGATGATCAAAATTTGGAACGTATCGAAAAATTGTCAACTCAATAATGGAAATATTTTTATATTTTTTATGGAATAAATGAATTAAACTAAATTTTCAATTACATGCTTATTATTAAGACAATAAATAAATTTTATACTACTATAATGATCGTTCGACCCTATAGTGGGGAAAACCCATGTTCCAATAAGACAAAGCAAAAAAATTGAGAGAATATGGCGCAGAGAAAATATTACTATAGAATAGCGGGCTCACGAAAGATCGAATTTCGCACTTTCCGGCGTTTCATTGTTGGTGTTTTCTAATAATTTTTCAATATTTCCAACAAATTCCGAATTTCGGAAAATTAAAAAACAAAAAGATAGATAGATCAAATTCTGCGCAATGCCTTTTTATATTTTCGGCCTAGCTTTTCGGCTAGATTGGCCCATGTTTGGCGAATTTTTAAGGTCCTAGCTCATAAATGTTTTTTTTTGCTTTAAACTTCCATTTTAGTGGCCAAAAAGTTCAAAAAATCGATGAAAACAACAAATTTTCATATTATTTTTCCTGCATTGGTACAATTCTGATCGATTTTCTGGGCTGATCATGATCATGATCATGCATTTCCACTTCACCATTTTATTTCATTTGGTTGATGTTGTAGTGATTTTGATAGTGATTTGGGTACCATCCAGATACCATTTTTGCGCTCCCCAAAAATGCCATTTCATGGTCATGGCATCAAATATTCAAATTTGCATTTTGTTAAACCTTAAGATAATTCTATTTTTTACATAATAAATAACAAAAAAATTATATGTCTAGAGATAGATTTTTGTCGCCATTTTAAAAAATTAAAATTTTGACGAATAGTTGAGGAAGTCCCGAACTTGACTCTTTCTTCTCGAACTCGACATTTTCAGGAAAAAATAATTTCTAAAAAACAATTTCAACAAATTCTAAATGGCATGGTCTTATTGGGCCCCTTTTTAATTGACCTCGCACCTTTTTATACCCCTAAATAATGGGACACTAAAAAATTGTTTTATTAAGGAAATATGCCAATATACATAGGCCAAGGTCTAAAAAATTTCAAAAAAAAAATTAGCACCATAAAAACAACAACAGCTGCAGTTCGGCCAAATTGGCACGATGGCGTGCCGCGTTTGAGCGCAAGTTCCGCGGGTCCGACGGAAACGGACGCGGCTCCATTGCAGGCAGGGCTGCACGTAATTACGGATTACGGAAATTACGGCCTTTTTTGGGTTACGGATTACGGTTTACGAGTTACGGATTTTTGCGAAAAATCCGTAAAAAATCCGTAATTTTAAGCACTCCTAGGATCGAGAAATTTTGAAAATTTTTATTTATTTTTCATAATTTTTTGAAAATTTTCATAAGACTCACATTGTTGATTTGGTCTAATTTTCAAAAATTTTCGGCGACCCCTATCGGGGCCGCCGACACCTTTAATATTTATATCATGTCTTGTTTTCTCGTTGAAGGCGACTTTTCTCTTGAGCTCACAAGGGAAATATTTCAGGTGGTCGTGGGATTTTGAAAAATGGTATCTACAGATCGATAGAGAAGCCCTGATTGTGGAAAAATCCGTTTTAAAATTTGCTTCGCCGAGACAAAAAATCTCGCTCTAGGGGCCAAACAACTTTCTTTAATCCCTTATTCAATATTTGCTTCCAGAGCAATTTTCTTCCAAATGATCTAATGGATAGTGCTACACCCTTCTTTTCCAGGGAGTGTCGGTTCGATTCCACCGGGGGCTGCAATTTTCCTTTTTTTCCATATGCACTTTTTCATGCATTTAATTGATTTTAATAAACTTAGAAAAATTTTTTGAGCAATTTTCTTTCTCTTAAACCTTTTTAAATGCATTTTTGGGGGGACAACCTCCCATTGTGGAGGCAAAAATTAAAATTTTCAAGAGGTCAAGGGAAAAATTTGAATTTTCATTAAGATAAAGGCCTAAAATCTTAAAAATTTCTCCTGTACTACCGGGGCCGCCAGCATTCCTTAATTTTGAAAACGTAAAAATTTTTTCCAATTTTCAAGATGATCTGACGTTTCTTTTAAAAATTTTAGGAAAAAAACTTTCACTAGAAAATTTAGAAATGTTGCTTTTCCTTCACTACTATATATTTTTCCTTTTAGGTTATTTTGATCAACAAATAAAAAAATTGATTTTTTTCTACAGAAATAATTTTTTCCAAGAATTACGGATTACGGATTGCGGATTACGGAAATTACGGGGTTTTTTGGGTTACGGATTACGGTTTACGAATTACGTGAAAAAATTTTTTGTTACGAATTACGGATTACGGTTTACGGATTAAAAAAAATCCAGTTACGTGCAGCCCTGATTGCAGGCCCAAAGCGGTTGCTGAACCGGCAGAGTTTTGGCTGCATTATGCAGGTGAAAATGCATGGGGAAAATGGTGCAGAAATTTTACCAACTTAGTCCTTCATTAGAACAATTTTTATTAAATACGATTCCATCCCAAATAAGAAGCAGCAAATTTGTTGATAGTTTTTTAAGCTTTTCTACATGCAAATTTATAGCAAAAATGCAAAATCGGCCATTTTGCTGTAGAAAAATGGCCAAAATCACCCGTATCGGCTCATTTATATCTATGGCCATATTACTTATCTCGTTTTGGCGAAAAAGATTTTTAAATTAAAATATTTTTTTTAATCTTTGATTCGGAAAGGTATGAATCTTCAACAAAAGAACTGATTATCTGATCTTGTAAATTCATTCTAAACCAGCAGGAATCATATCAGAATAGGGTGTAGTAATAGCTGGTCAGAATCCTGTCGATTCATTCTGATCATTAGGAAATATATTAGAACTGGGCCAAATTTAGCTGATCAGAATCCTGTCAATTTGATCTAATTCGGCAGGAGTCATACAATTCCATGTCATAAATTATAGATCTTCGGAACACATGATCAAAGTCCTATTACAGCCAAATTTTGCAGATTTAAAAAAATTTGCAGATTTTTCAAAAAAAATAATAATTAAAATGAGTTTTTTCTGCAGACCATCAAGCACTTTGACGCCTCCTCCGACTTCATGTACCGAGAAAAATTGTCTCGCACCGAACAACGCATTCTGAAGCGGTTCGCGATGCATGCGGACGGGCAGGGCCGGGAACAGTTGGTGTTGCGCAAGAACCCGAAGCGACAGTTCGTGCCCTGGGAGGAATGGTTCGACACCCTTCAGGTTGGGTGATAAAAGTTAGGGAACAGGCTGTGTATAACTTTGTCTATCTACTAGAGACCGAGATTTTTGAAAAGTCCGAACCCAGACCCCGGACTCGGATTTTGGAAACACCCCGGACCGGATCCGGAACCCGGAGTCCGGGAAAAGTCCGGGTCCGGAAAAGTCCGGGGTCCCCATAAAAAAGGCCGGACCCGGATCCGGGAAAAGTCCTGGCCGGGCCCGGGTCCGGCCTCGGTCTCTACTATCTACAGTTTTGCTCTAATTGAACCACCGGGGGTCTGTATTTTTTATTGGGTCTAGGTTGGAATTTTCTTTAACGTTTGTTAGGCCTCAAGTGGGGATCGATTTTTAAAAATTATAAATTTTTGACCGAGATTCCTATATTTTTATCTCTTTTTTTTGCCTTACCAGTTTTTAATAATTACTATAAAAAAAATTTGTTTTCCGGAAATAATTCTTTGGAATTCAATAAATTTTAGGAATTTTCATGGAAATTCGACAGTAAAATAAATGGGACAAAAAAAATTTTATTTTTAATTTTTAAAGATTAAGCATAGGCCTTTAATCTTTAAAGCAATCGCTCATTTTTCAGGGATTCTATGCGGAGGTTGGTCAGCAAACCCAGGGCCGAGCAGCCATGTACTCCATGGCCAAGGCCCGATTCGCCAACATTGGCATCGAAGTGGTAAATTGGGAAAAAAATCAAAAAAAAAATTTTGGCATCACAACTTTTGAAATTTGGTGGGCGAAAAATAGAGAAAATCAATGGATTTTGCCTAAATGTTGATTTTTTTCCTAAAAAAACATTTCCAAAAATGATAAAAATATCCAAAAAATTTATCATTTTTTTTGGTAAAAAGACCCCCATAAATTAGCCCGAAATATAGAAAAATTTCATAATTTATAGTTTTTCGTAAAAAATTTGATCAATCCTTTCCCATAATTTTTTTGCTGAATAAATAGCATAAAATGGGAAAAATTTTGGCTGAAAATTTGAAAAAGAAAAAAATTGTCCAATGTGGTCA
This sequence comes from Rotylenchulus reniformis, assembly GCA_001026735.1. NCBI lineage: Eukaryota > Metazoa > Nematoda > Chromadorea > Rhabditida > Hoplolaimidae > Rotylenchulus > Rotylenchulus reniformis. Next base: position 35,695 of record LDKF01000623.1, on the reverse strand, counting down.
AGCAAAAAATAAATAAAAATTTCGGTGAAAATTTTTGAAATTTCCGACAAGCACAAATTTTCCACAATCTGAAAATTTCAAAAAAAATTTCAATTAAATTCGAAAAGTAAATATAACATAAAATTCTGTGAACAAGCTGTTTAATTTTGTTTGGCCCCTTGGCCACTTTTAACACCCCGAATGGCCATTTTTCTTATAACAACTCGGCTTTTATACGTACTACTGATACAGTCGTCTACTTTTTTTTCGCCTATCAGTGCTAAACCAGTGTTTTTAGCACTGATGAGAATTGTGTACTGGTGTACTCCGCGACTGTTGTAGTTATACTGATATTGGACGCTATCGAAAATAGCCAAGTTATGGTATGATCGCTATCATCTATCTACAGGTGCGTGCCTTTTTCTGCGCCCAAAAACATGCAATGCAGCAGCAGTCGTCGCCATCAAATCGGCATATGGCGGCGATCGGCAAAAGTTGCAAGACCACCCGCAGCAGCTGTAGAACGGGCACAATTTCGTCATCCTTGGATGGGTTGTAGAATTGATGCTATTACGATATTATTATTGCCTTTTTTGCATGAATCACACTAATCTTTTGAATAAAATTTAAATTATAATTAAGAGGATTCAAACGGTACCGTAGTAGGCACGTGTTTTATACGTACTACTTTATACTATTCACTGGTTTTTTTAGCACCTATCCGTGTTAAGACAGTACCGAACCACTTATTTTTTATGTACTCTTGGTACGGTATACTGGTGCATATACCCCTACTACTGGTACTGGATACTGGTTCTCTTAAAACTCTTGAACTCCAGTACCAATGTCTATATGTACATTGCATATCAAAGTGCGGTGTTAACATGTTTATTTTGTACTAATTTGTGAATTTTTTTGCCGAAAAAACGAAATCTGAACTAATGAATTTGGTATCAAGAAATAGAACAAAAATCAGCTTTAAAATTAGCCATGGTCCATTCAAATTCACACTTTGTGCAAAAAGTTATGGCCAAAATAATATTTTTTTGATCAAATTCACAATAGATATTTAGGCAATGACTTTTTTCATAATGGACAAATTCGGATGGGCTTATTGGAATATTTATAGTTAAACTTTTTTTGATGATAAACTCGTTTCTCTGGGGTTTGTTTAAGCGGTACGATACGCCTCTTGAGTTTCACCCGGACATTTGCTCCCCATTCCCCATCCGTTATAAACTAGGTTCAAATTAGAACACAACCTAACCCAGGAAGTTATGGCCAAAATGGATGGTTTTGGCCAAATTTGCTGTATTGGAAATAAATTTTTTCATTAATGGACCAATTCAAATAGCCGTAGGCTCATTTTGCAGTTATTTTTTGCTTTCTTACAATTCTGTTAGTTGATAGCCAATTTTGATCGGTTAATAAAAAATTTGAGATTTGAAAAGGGGCGGCCTTTTTGGCCAACCAATTTGAAAACTTTTTTTACACCTACTCAGGGTGATCTTTTCCAAGCACCAAAAAAAAGCCGGCCCAGTCAGAATAAACCAAGAAAAATCTCTGGAAATTTTTTTCAAAATCCCGGGAAAAACCCCGATGCACTTCAAAAACCCTTAAAAATATGCGAGAATATAGAAAATAAATTTAAATTCATATTTCTCTGCAGTAGAGTCCCTTCTGTTCATTGATTTTTGAAAATTTGTACCCCTTTTCTTAATAAATTGACCATTTTTAGAACAAAAATATTCTTAAGAAAAAAATCAAAATCCCGGCATCGAAAGAAAACCAGGAAAGACCCGGCTCACTTCAAAAAAATTTTTTTAATATACATCAATACCTATAAAAAATAAAATTCAAAAAATCATAACTAGGTGACCTACTTATGATGATTTTGCATTTTTTTTTTGAAAACCTTCGAAATTTCCCTCAAACATTGTTTTCGAATATTTTGAATCATTGTATAATTGAAAAAAAGTCTCCAAAAATCCGGTTCATACTTTTCTCAATGTTTGTTTAAATTTTTTATAAATCCAAATTTTCAATTTTGAATTAACGAAAAAAAATAATAATATAATTTTCTTTCGCCATTTTTGGTGTTTTCTGCAATAAAATTGATTTTTTCTGCAAAATCATTATGCTGACGTATTCGCAATGAATTTTTTCTGGGTAAATTGACATGTTTTTCATGCAAAAATGTGATCCCGATCCCGACCACATCATCATCATCATCATCATCATCATTTTTATCTGGAAGAAAATCAGCCAGGGTCTACTGCTAATGACTATGGCCACAGGTCCCCAGAATAGGCCCATATATATTCCTGAACACGGAAATTCATGGATATTACCAAGCAATATACATATGCATATACAATCCATAGATATTCCCATAATTTTCTAGCTCACTCTGTATAAATGGTCTAATAGATTTTTTAATTCCCGGGAAAAACGCAACTTTTCAAAAAAGAAAAATGCTTTATTTTTTGAAAACAAAAATTAAAAAAAAATACATACCTACAATTAGAGCAGAATTTCTGCACAAATTTTAGGCTTTTTCCTTTTTTTAGAGGTCTAAACGACTTTTATGGGTCATCCTCGCGAATTTTGTTTAAAACTTTATACAAAGAAAAAACTTGAAATCGGTAGAAAAATATGCCTGATTGTTTGAAATTTCGAAAAATCATTTTTTTGACAAGAATATCGTATTTTTGAATTTTTAAATGTAAAAGACGATTATCTAATCCCTCCCTGAATTATACGCATGATGTTGTAAATTTCTACGAAATTTGGTCGAAATGTGCATTTTTAAGAAAACTTTAATTTTTAGACTAATAAAAAAATTATAACCCATATGAACTCCATTCTCCTTCCATTATTTATCCTGCTCCTACTCCCCTTTATGACAATCGGCGGATGGCCAAAAATTAAAGCAAAATTCAAAGTGCCCGAATCCATCAAGCGCATGGGCGGAATTGCCACCGAGTACAAAATTGTGCCATGGAAAGACTATGTGATCCAGTTTGTGTTCGGAGAAGTGGGTAAGTGCATGCCGGCGGAAACATTTTTATATTCCGTGCTGAGTCGTTTCGGCCAAAAGTGCCAAAATGATCAATTAAACAAAAAGTATAGTTAACAAAATTGTTCAGAATTTTATGCTGATTCTGATGGTATAAAAATTATTTCGAATTTTCGGTCAAAATGTTGAAAAATTTCGGGAAAACCCTATTTTTAATAAAATTGAAAACCCATCAGAATCAGCATAAAATTCTGAACAACTTTGTTATTTATACTTTTTGTCTAACTTGTCTAACAAAAAAGTTTTTAGGGACCATTTTTTCATTTTGGCACTTTTGGCCGAAATGACATAGCACCTTTACATATATTCAATGTATAGATGGATTTTTGATATAAATCATAGATATCATCACTGGGTCTATATAGTATTCATTATCCCATGTATATATGGATATTTATTTTTGTATATAAATCATAGATATTATTGGATTTTTATTTTTATAACCATAGATATACTAGGTTTACTAGGTCCGGTATCCATTATGCCGATCCTTGAAGCCATCATTGACTATCCCGGGCTTAATGGTGCTAGGTCGTTGCCGCTAAAAAGCGCCACATGATCCATTTTGGCCGAAAACTTTTTCTTGTTAGACTTGTTAGACAAAAAAGTATAAAAATCAAAATTGTGCAAAATTTTACGCTGATTCGATGGTATAAAAAAATTTTCGGTCAAAAATTTCGAAATTTTCTCGAAATACCAAAAATATGGTTTTTAGGGGATATTTCGAATTTTTTGACCGATTTTTTATACCATTCGAATCAGCATAAAATTCTGAACAATTTTGCCTTTTATACTTTTTGCTAACAAGTCTAACAAAAAAGTTTTCGGCCAGACTACAGCATGTGGCGGTTTTTTAACGTCCCAGCACTAATATCCATCATTAAAAAATCGCAGGCATTGATCAGATTTTCCCTTGGTTAGTGTCCATCAATGTTATTCAGATCCTTGAAGCAATCATAGATATTCTCGAGACTAATAGCATCACAGGTATTCCCACGCTACTCTCTATCATTTTATATTCCCACCTTTTATATCCATCATTGATAAATATTCCTGAGACTAATCTGCATCATAAATATTCCCGGCTTTAGAACCCAATCTACCAGCATTTCTGACGCTATAATCATAAACACATTTCTGGACCTCTGAAACTTGGCAAAATCTCAAAGTTCTTGTTGTGTCTGAATCCGTAGACAACATTTAATTTTATTACCCCTTTAGCCAAACTCGACCAAATACTTCCCTACAATACCATAAAATTCGACACAATCGCGCACAAGTCCAAGAAGAAGCGAGGAGCGTTCGAGTGGGACTTTGAGAAGATGGTGCACCAAAAGGTGTCCGAAAATATGCATGACCAGCCGGTAATACATACTACCATATGGAATTGTCTCATGGGTTACTGTAGATTCACAGCGTTTTTACGGTCGTGTTATCGTTACAGTATGTAAATGACTTTGGACCAAATTATCGGTTGGTTACGGTATGTTCACAGTACCATACCCAATATTGTACACCACTAAACGATAGATGATGGTAGATTCACAGTGGCTATACGGTATATACCGTATTCTCCCTAATATAAGGCCTAGGCCTTATATTTTTCAACCTCGGTCGAAGAGGGGCCTTATAAAAGAGGGAGGCCTTATATTGGAGGGAGGGCCTTATATTTTTCAACCCTCGTCGGAGGGCAAGGGGCTTAAATATTTTTGTCCAGATTTTGCCAAGAATGATTTTTTCTGAGGAATTTTTTTTATTTTTTCGTAAATTGGATAAACTCTCTACTATGAAAACACCAGAATAAAATAATTTCTTATTTATTTTTTCAGATTTCATTTGTAGCAATATTAATTACTTCGTTATTCTTCTTTTTTGTTCATTAAAACACAACATTAAAGTTATTATAAGGTTACTATGTAGGCCTTATAATAGAGGGGGCCTTATATTAGAGGGAGGGCCTTATAGTTTTCAATCTCTGTAGAAGGGAGGCCTTATATTAGAGGGGGTCCTTATAATAGAGGGAGGCCTTATATTGGAGGGAGGGCCTTATATTTTTCAACCCT
>LDKF01000623.1:5344-30474 GCA_001026735.1 Rotylenchulus reniformis | reverse complement strand
ACCAGAATAAAATAATTTCTTATTTATTTTTTCAGATTTCATTTGTAGCAATATTAATTACTTCGTTATTCTTCTTTTTTGTTCATTAAAACACAACATTAAAGTTATTATAAGGTTACTATGTAGGCCTTATAATAGAGGGGGCCTTATATTAGAGGGAGGGCCTTATAGTTTTCAATCTCTGTAGAAGGGAGGCCTTATATTAGAGGGGGTCCTTATAATAGAGGGAGGCCTTATATTGGAGGGAGGGCCTTATATTTTTCAACCCTCGTCGGAGGGCAAGGGGCTTAAATATTTTTATCCAGATTTTGCCAAGAATGATTTTTTCTGAGGAATTTTTTTTATTTTTTCGTAAATTGGATAAACTCTCTACTATGAAAACACCAGAATAAAATAATTTCTTATTTATTTTTTCAGATTTCATTTGTAGCAATATTAATTACTTCGTTATTCTTCTTTTTTGTTCATTAAAACACAACATTAAAGTTATTATAAGGTTACTATGTAGGCCTTATAATAGAGGGGGCGAAATGCAATTATATTAGAGGGAGGGCCTTATATTTTCAATCTCTGTAGAAGGGAGGCCTTATATCAGAGGGGGTCCTTATAATAGAGGGAGGCCTTATATTAGAGAGAATACGGTATTGAGTAAATTTATCGGAATAGTCTCTATAAAATGAGTTTATTGTTACGGAGCGAAGCATTTATCGTATACTATGTTGCCCATATACTGTAACTTTGCAAAACAGTATACTCTAGATTTGTTAGTGTGTTACTTACAAGTTAGAACCCATACGGTACCTTGAGTACGAGTTTTATATAGATACGGTATTCCTTGTAAATGTTGTACACTACTATATCACCTTACACGGTATTCTACCATGCTCCTCCCTGATGACAGGTCCAAATCATCATTTGCGAGAAGTGGGAGAAGAAAATTTGCAAGTTGCTCAACAAATGGACCACCTACGACGAAATGCAAAAGGAAATGTTCGACAATCAGGACCGCTTCTACGAGTACTTCGTCATCTCGTTCGATGTAGGTTTATAGTTTTAGTTAGCCATGGAGCCACACGGTGCTATGTCATTACCTCACAAGTGCCAAAAAGGGCGTTACCTCACTAGTGCCAAAATGACAGAGAGAGAGGGATGAATGAGCCGCGGACTATGACTAGGTACTACTAAATGACTAACATGGGTAAAACGACGAAATATGGAAAAACCCAAGTAAAATAAACAAAAAATATTACTATTTTAGTTAAAACATAATCGCCACATAATTTAAGAAAAATAAATAAAATATCCAAAAAAATTAATTTTTTTCAAAAAAATTATGATTAATTTTTCCGGAGAATAAAGGCCTTTATAAGTTTTTTTTATGAATTTCCTGAGTTTGCAGAATTTTCAAAAAGCTTGATCTTTTAAATTTTATTAGATTCACAAATTAATAATTTGGTTTTAGAAAAATTTTTTCAAAAAAATCCTGATTTCAAGCCTAACCATTTTAAAAATATGATATGAATTTTTTGGAATTTTCCTATAAAATTAATCTGCTATTTTAATTTTTATTTTGGTCAGTATTTCGTCGTTTTGTCGATGTTAGTCATTTAGTAGAAGTCAGCGACTCATTCGTCCCTCACTCTCATTTTGGCACTTGTGAGGTAATGACTCAGCACGGAGCCACACACAACTTGATACGGTAGCACAGTATACCAAATCGGAATTTCACCAAGGGGTCATCGGCCAGGGAAACGGACTTATGCTATAGTTACACTGCATAAAATTGATTTTCTGAATGTTAGAAAAATTTGTGCTAAGGCCGCAAAATCTAAAAAATTGCGAGATTTTCGGCTGTCCTATGCCCTTTATCAGGCCTGTTTTTTGTTCGTTAACGACCCCCTATGTGAGTTTTTCCTGTCTATTTTCATAAGTTTTTCAAGTTTTTTGGAACAATGTTTAAAATGTACTAAATTTTATGTTGAAAAGTATTCATAACCTAGAGTGGAAAAAATCTAAAAAAATCGGAGTAAACCCATCCAAAAACTTGGTCAAGTAGGTTTTTCTCCGCGGGACTTCCATACATTATAATACATTCTCAAATTCAAGGAAATGAAGCCGTTCGGAACGCAAGATGAAAATGCAGAGGAGTTGGTAACGCAACAAAATCGCAGTAACAGCAGCAGGAGACGTCATACGGTACCGCCTCCAGAATACGGTAACATCAGCACTAGACGTCATGCGGTACCGCCTCCAGAATACGGTAACGGCAGCAGTAGAAGACATGAGGTACCGCCTCCAGGGCACAGTAACCGCAACAGTAGAAGACATGAGGTACCGTCTCCAGGGCACAGTAACCGCAGCAGTAGAAGACATGAGGTACCGCCTCCTGAATACGGTAACAACAGCGGTAGACATCATGTGATACCACCACCTCCACCTCCAAACTATGAGGATGGTGCGGATATTGATGAGCAATTTGATGGCGATTTCGTGGATAGCGATGATTATGATCCACAGTACAACCAAAGTAGTAGACGTACTGTAGTACCACCTCCAGGCCCGCAACCCCCGGGCTTTGAAGAAGGCGAAGATGTTGTTGCGGAACAGTTTGAAGATGATGGACATCATGATAGAGTGCCACCTGGCAATTTGGAGCCGATAGAAGATGGGGAAGAGGAGGAGGAGGAGGAGGAAGAAGAAGAGGAGGAGGAAGAAGAAAGAGAAGAAGAAGAGGAGGAGGAGGAAGATGATGAGGATGATCGTAGTGATACTGACACACCTGCTGATGAGCAGAGTACAAGTAGACGACAGAGAGCGTGAAAATCACATTATGTAAGGAGTGGTGTCACCCCAACTCATCACCACCTACCCAATTCATCATCAAACTTTTCAATTTTTTTAAGTGATATATTATTTAGAATCTATAAAAAATTTAGAATTTATAAAAAAGATAAAATTCATACAATATATCAAATTGAAAAAATTGATCAAAAGATTTGGTAAAATTTTTTTTGTTTAATTTGATTATCTTTGGATCAATTATTCAATCATAATTGGAGTTTACGTCCAAAGAACTGCCACTAGGAGGTTGCTATATAGATATTAGCATTTTTTACGGGGAAATTTTTTGACGTGACATGGCCCCCACATCAAGTGAAAACTCACTCTAGAAAACACACTCTTTGTATAATTGTTGGGTGACGTCCATTTTGACGCATTGTGTCATCTGACGTCGATTTTTGACGTCAAAATTTTTTCAAAATTCAATTTTTAGATAAAATATCCATGGAACCTAAGAAATTTAACAATGACTAAGTTGCACGAAAAATTGCCGCTTCCCGACAACGAATTCGACGCATGGCTGAGGAATTGTATTCTACAATTTCTGGCATCACGTATCTTTACATAAATAAAATGGATTTTTGGAAAAAAAATTGACGTCAGAATTTTTCGACGTCAAAATCGACATCAGCAGATGACGCAATGCGTCAAATGGACGCCAGAATCGGATCAGCGTCAAAAACTGGCCCTAGGATGCGATTTAGGAGCAATAAAAATTATTATTATTATTTTCAAAAAGGGGGATCCTAAATTACACTATTATCTTTAATTTGATATCCATTATTGATTTGTAAGTAATTTATTTTTTTATAGATCTAAAATATCATTTTAAATAAATTTTAAAAAAATTTGATGATGAGTTGGGTGGTGATGAGTTGAGTAGACCCATAAGGAGTACATAGAGGAGATGATTAAATTCTACAGGATTATAGTCCAGACTCCACATCCACACATATGAGAAGCAGAAGCCATTTTTCTAAATCTAGGCTTATTATTTTATGCATTTTATTGTTGCATTTTTCATCTTGATTTATGCGAAAAATAAGGAAATGATATCGCCATTTTGTTCTTTAATTTATAAATATTTATTCTCTAATAAGATTTGCAATTATATAATCGATACTAACCATCTATTTGATACAAAATCATGAAAAACACTCGGTGTTCGGACAATTGGCAATCGAAAGTTCGGTCAATTGGGCGACATAATTTAGAGTGAATTTTATTTTTAACCAACTTTTTCACGTCTGTGCCCTTAGTTTTTCAGACTTGTGCCGTCGGCAAAGTTAGTTTTAGGCTGGCGCCTTAGTTTTTCAGGCCGGCGCCATCGGTGCCCTTACTTAATTAGTTTTTCAGGCCGGCGCCATCGGTGCCCTTACTTAATTAGTTTTTCAGCCGGTGCCCTCAGTTTTCTTAGTTTTCAGGTTGGCGCCGTCGCTAACTTCAGTTTCAGCCGACGCCGTCGGCGCTCTTATTTTCCGTTTCACTCTGGCCGCCATTTTTTCAAGCCGGCGCCGTCAACTCTTTATTCGGGTCGGCGCCTTTGGCGCCTTCATTTTTCCGGGTCGACACAATAAGCGTCGTTACGTCCCTCGTATTCAGTACCTTTTTCAAGCTGCCGCCATTGACGCCTTCATTTTAATTTTTAACAGGCCGGAGCCCGTCCTTAGTTTTCCGCTATTCAATGTCGCTAAATTCAATTTTACAGATCGGCGCCGTTAGCGCCTAGCTTTTTTTCAAGGCTGACCTGTGTCGCTGAAGCGCCCTAGTTTTTTTTTGGAGACCAATTGTCCGTTTTTCCTCATTACCTGTCCTCTTACATTGTAGCGTGTGGACATCAAAAAGCGCTTGCCACATTGGCCGATCTTTTTTGTAAGGCTTGCTAGTCCTAAAATGTAAAATATAAAAGACAAATACATGCAGAAAATGGCCCTTTTTGAATTTCTATAATTTTAATTTTTCGAAAAGTCCCGATTTTCAATAAATAGTATTATTTTCATGGAAAAAATCGGCCATTGGTATACTATCAGGTTTTTTCAAAAGCTTGCTAGTTCATGCAGAAAAGTTGTTCTGATTTTTTGGCCTGTTTAGTTCATCGGATTTTCTTCGGGAAAAAGAAAAAGGAATTAAAAAATTGATTTATACAGGGTGCGCCAAAAGTCCTGTTACATAGAAATTAATGGATAACTTTTTATTTCTTTTATTAAAATACCAATCAAATATTGTGAAAAGATGCGCAACAATATGGTGTACAATTACAATCATTGAGATTCAAAGTGCCCGCCCTTAGCCAGGATACAGAGACGAAGTCGTGAGGAAAAATTTTCGACGATGCGCCGCAGCTCTTGGACCGAAATTTTGTCCCATTCTCGGAGAAGGGCTTGCTTCAACGACTCCAAATTTTTGTGAGGAGTAGCACAGGCCCTGGCCTCCAAAATAGCCCAGATGGAATAATCCATCGGGTTCAGATCAGGAAAATATTTAGGCCTTTCTTGGATGATATGAAATCGGGCAGATGGGTCCCGACACCAGTCCTGAATTTCGAGGCCCTTTTGGGTAGGGACAAAATGCAAATGAAAAATTCGCTCTTTGGCCCAAAAAGTATCCCTTAGCACTAGGTTTCAAAATGCCCCGGAGATTTCCCCATATATAATAAACTTTGTTGATCTTAACCCCTAGGTTCCCAAAAATCTGGATTTTTCTGCCCATAGAGAAGCTCCGGCCCAAACCATAACTGAAAATGGTTGTTTCGAATAACTGACAACATGGCCAGAAAGAGGAGGATATTTTGCCCATATTCTGTCATTTTAATGATTATGATGTGCCTCGAGTGTGAAAAATTTTCATTTCGGGAGAAGGATGGGGGGTACCTGCGGCGCGCTGGAGAAGTTCTCGACATCTTTGGACCCTAACTTTCTTCCTCGGATCTGTCAGAAGCTGAGCTCTCTGGAGTTTGTAGGGCTGGATGCTTGGTTCATTTTTTGACCATTAGTCGAATTGATTCCCTTTTGATCCCGGTCTCGCGTGCGACTCGTCTCATGGAAACCCGGCGATTGCGGTTCACTCGCTTCTTGAGCCTGTACCGGTTTTGCTTAGTGTTCACGGACCTTGGTCTCCCGCTCCTTTTGAGGTCCTCTAATGTGCCATGCTCCCTATACATATAATTTAATTTTTCCCTTTTAAAATTTTTTACTGGAATTTTTTGATTATCCAGTAAACTATCCTTTTTGGAATGCCAAGTAGGGTTGCAATTTTGTAGGCTCTTAATTCCCTAGTTGGAAAATATTTTGCGGGATTTCAGTGACTTGGTTTTATAGAGAATAGAATGGGCTACAAAATAAAAAAAATTGATAAACTCGCTCTTCTTAGAAAAAAAGTCAGAGACAAAGAAATGAGTGTAACAGGACTTTTGGCGCACCTGTATGATTTGGAAGAAATTTTCACAAAATTTAGCGTACCATTTTAAATTTGTTGAGACTCTGAACCTCTTATTTTTCAATCCATCCAAATCCATCCACGGAGAGATTAGGTTCATTAGAGAGGGGAGCCTTTTTAGAAGGAGGAGGACTTATATAAAATACTCATCAAGAAATCATAATCAATTATATTTTATTTAACCGTATAAACTCAATTAAGTCCCCCCTCCAATTAGGAACCCCTTCCCCTCCAGCAGTAGACCCCGATGATGGGTCTTTAAAATAAGTCCAATGTGTGCGTTAAAAAAAGGCCCAATGCGGCCAGTCTGGCCTAAAACTTTTTTGTTAGACCTGTTAGACAAAAAGTATAAAAGGCAAAATTGTTCAGTATGCTGATTCGAGTGGTATAAAAATTATTTCGAAATTCGGCCAAAAAGTTCGAAATTTCCCCTAAAACCCTAATCTTCGGTATTTCGGGAAAATTTCGAATTTCGAAATAATTTTTATATTTTTTCCCCTTGTGTAAGGAGTTGAAAAATAAAACTCCTATGGGCCCTTAATAGGGGTTATACAATATTCTTGGGGCAATAATAATTTGCATGGTACATTTATATGGACCATAAGGTTTTTTATTGGCATTATCGGCACACACCTCTCTCTCTCTATATGGTACATCTGCATAGAATATGATATTTAATTTTGATTATTATATGTTAATGCAATAAAAAAATCAATAGAAAAACAATCTGCATATGCCGATTGTTGACGTCAATAAAAATATATAAAATATATCATTTGGAATTTATTTTGCTAGCATTATTGAAATGCATTGTCTTTTTTATTTCTTTAAATTTAATTTTAAAATTTATATAAAGCATAAAAATTATATTTGGACTGGACTCTATTCACTTAACATTCCTTTAAAATTTATAAATGATAATTTAGGCATTTTCATCCTAACCCGCAAAAAAATCGGTCTAAATAGAACTCGAAATCGGCTAAAATGTTAAAAAACAAAAATCATAATTCGTTTTTATTATATTTTTGTTAAAAAACAAAAATCATAATTCGTTTTTATTATATTTTTGTTAAAAAACAAAAATCATAATTCCTTTTTATTATATTTTTGTTAAAAAACAAAAATCATAATTCCTTTTTATTATATTTTTGTTAAAAAACAAAAATCATAATTCGTTTTTATTATATTTTCAACTTTAACTTTCAAAATTACATCCCAAATAATTTATTTTTGAATAAAAAACGGAAAAATAAATGAACTTATTAGACCGGAAAAAACGATTTTTTATAAAATCATAGTTTAATCAAAAATCTCGAAAAAAAATAAAATAAATAAATAGAAACACTAAAAACGAATGTGATGGGAAAAATAGAGCGAAAATAAGTCAAAAAATATCCAAGTTGTTCAGATTTAAGAAAATTGAACAAATTGTTCAAAATGTAGCAATTCAAATGGGAATTGCTGCTCTATTTTTCGATACCAAATTTATTTATTTATTTTTTGCATTTGAAGATTTGGACCTGGTTATATGTATATATGCCATTTAGCCAAATAAAAATGTTGAAAACAGCGGCATTTTTGGCCCTTCTGCTGGCCCTTGTGGCGGTCCATTCTACAAAGGAAAAGAAGAAAAATAAACTGCCTCCAAAACTACAAATGCAGAAGGCAGTGGCGACGACGAAGGCCAAGTTGAAAGGCGCATTTGAGGAGTGGGACCAAATCTGCAAAATCTACACAATTCTGCCCCGTGCCGACTATGTGGTCAAAATCGTTTTCGGCAACTTTAGTAAGCAAAAAAAAATTCCAAATAATTTAAAGCGAAAGTTAGCGAAACAGGCCGTTTCAATGTGCCGTTTCAGTATGGAGAGTAAAAAATTGCCTATAATTAAGCTTAGGTGCAACCTAGCATAGAGTTTTTAGTGTCAAAAGATAGGCCTGAATGTCTGCTATAAAAATGCAAAAGAGACCATTCGGATTGGTCAAGTAGAAAAAAAAGTTATGGCCACATATTTGGCCAAACCACGATTCCGTGGCTTAATTTGGCCACAACTTTTTTTCTACTTGGCCAATCGGGATGAACTTTCTTGCAAATTTGTAGCAGACATTCAGGTCTATCATTTGACACCAAGAACTCTTTCTAAGTTGTGCCTAAGCTTAGTTATAAGCAATTTTCTAGTCTCCACATAGAAACGGCCACACTGAAACGTCCCCCTACCGGAAGTTAGAACCTTTTCGAGACTAAAACCTGCAAAAAACGAGCCCTTGACACAATAATTCGGTATCAAGATTGACAAAAATGGTACCAAGACCGCCAATGTCGTCACCAAGATTGACATTGAAAGGGTAACCCAATAAATGATACCAGGACCCCAAAATCAGTACCAAGGTTGGCAATATAATGGGCCAAAAAATTGACAAGCTGGTACCAGAAAACCAGGAAAGTGGGCAATTGTTTCCAAAATCGTATTCATGGCATCAGATGCCTGATACCAAAACTTGATAAGAAATCCTTACCAGGATAAATAAAATTGATATGCTCGCTATTGGAATAAGCAATATGAAAGAAAATAATAATGTATTCGTATTCCTTTTATCAAAATAAATGAAAAGAAATGATCTGGTTGTATTTTTAGACAATTTGAACCAAATTGAGCCCACGAGGATGGTGGAAATTCCTACAAAATTGAAATCAGAACCAAAGAAAAGGAAAGATATTAATAATAAAAAGCAGAAGAATAAGGGATCGAAAAATAAACGGCGACGACGCTTCGACTTCTACAAAAAATGGATAAAATCGTTGAAACCCCTGAAACTGAACCTTCACACGCCGGGCGACTTTGTGTGGAACTACGAGGCATTGGTGCTTGACAACGATACAATTGATGTTGCCGACAATGATAAGGTACGGTAGTAGAGGAGGTTACGATTTGGGAGAATAAACTAGGGGAGGGTATGATAGAGGGAGGATACGGTAAAAAAGGGTACGGTAGTAGGAGGTTATGGTAGAGGGAGGGAATGGTGAAGGAGGGTACGGTGGAGAGAGGGTATGCCGTAGAGGTTACTGTAAGGGAATGGAAGAGGTTACAGTATAGGACTAGTGGAAGGTGTTCGACTAGGAAATATACGATAGGGTAAATCTAGGTACAAGAGTGTGATAAAGGAGATTACTGTAGACCAGGCATTATAGAGATGGTTAGATAGGCGGAGAGTATGGTAGAAATAAGTATGAGAGGTAAGTTACAGTATTCCTGTGGAAACGTACAGTAAATGGAGGGTAGGTTAAGGATGTTAACCTAGGGATTTTACGGTAGGGAAATATACCGTACTAGGACAGTAAACCATACTATTACCGCGTCTTACACTCTCCGACAGGTTACCATACTGTTGTGTCGTGTGCCTGACGGCGAGTGCCGCGTGTTTTGGGTGTGGAAAACATTTGCGGAGTGGGACGCAGAGATGAGCCGCACCGAGGACCGGTTCTACGAGGTGTTCCAAGTTGTGTACGACAAGTATCCTAAACTATATGAAGAGGAAGAAGAGGGGGAGGAGGAAGAAGGGGAAGAGGAGGAGGAGGAGGAAGAAGAGGAGGAGGAAGAAGAAGAGGAGGAAGATGATCTTTTGCTGGATGATGAAGAAGATGATGAGGGTAATGGTGACAGGGTGCACCGTACCCATTTGGAGACGATATATGAGGAGACCGAGGACGGGAACAGTACGGACACCACCCGCCGGAGTAACGGCAGAAGCGGACGAACATGAAAAACGTGTCACTGGCACTTCAAATTTTGATATTTCATATGCTCTATAATAATTCGGCTAAAAGGCAACCTAAAAAGATACTTTATTATCATAAGATAGAGCATAAAATTGTCTACAAAATGAGTCTAAGCCCAATTAAATTGGCCAATTCTGAAAAAGGCTATGGCCAATATAATCACACGTGCCAATACGAGTGATTATCTTGGCCACAACCTTTTTCAATGGGTTTAAGCTCATTTTATGTATAGCTAATTTAATGCTCTACAATTGTGCACTTGTACATCATTCTAGGTTGCACTTAAGCCGAGTTATTACGAAGTAAATAAAAAGTAAATGACAGTTTATGAATTGCCTTGACCCCATGAAAATCCATATGTATTGGGTACATCTCTATTTCAAAAGGCGATCTTGGTGTCAAAAAATAGCATAAAAAAAATTTTTTTTGCAAAATGAATATAAGGGTCCATTCGAATTGGTCCGTTGAAGTTTTCGAAAAAACGTAAAACTTTCGAAAATGGCTATTTCGAATAGGTATACTAGACTCATTTTTATAGCGGCTATCTCTATATTATTAAGACCAAAGTCTGTAACTCAGTTCAAGCCGTTACCTTGAAATAAAAAGATTGGTGTCGTCTAAAAAGAAATTATGGCCAAAATAATCACACATATTCCAAACCGGAAACACGGATATTGTAGCCATAACTTTTCCGAATGAACCAAATTCAATGAACTTGGGCCCAGGCTGAGCACGGGTGTATTTTTTCCCCAAATTTTTTCCAAAAAATTTCCAAAATCATTTTTAACCAATTTAAGAAATTTTAAACCAAAAATTCAAGAATTTTCGAAGTTTTAGATTTTAAAATTTAAACAACCAAAAAAATTTTAAAAAATAAACAAAAAAGAGAGAAATTAGAAATTGAACATTTTAAATATTTAATAATTTTCAATATTTCAATGCTGAGAATAAAATGATGAGTTCCCCAGCCCAGCCCTGAGGCTAAATTAGTGGTCTAACTTTTGACACCAAATTCGTTTATCTTCAGCAGGGTTTCGGTTGAACCTGGTGCCGAATTGTAGTGACACCTTTTTATGTTCTTTCTATTTTTATACCATATAGGTACACGCACCCCATGATTTAAACAACAACCCCAAATGAAAAATATTCTGTCAAAAAAAAATTTTTAAGCTTGTTAGGTCGAAAGTATAAAAAGCAAAGTTGTGCAAAATTTGGTTATACGACATTTGCTGCCCCGACATTTTCGGCTATCGCTATATCTCGGTAAGAACCATATCTAATATCAAAAAATAGAACAAAAAATTAACTACAAAATAAGCATATGCACGCTGGATTGGACAATTATGAAAAAGTTATGGCCAGAATAATAATTTTGGCCAAATTCAGAGTATTTTGGCCAAACTTTTTTCTCAGTGGACCAATTTTATTGGGCTTTTAGCTTATTTTTTTAGCCAATTTATGCTCTATTTTTGGACACCATATTTATTTTTCTAGCTTTCATTTGAACCGAGTTAGGGCGATTGGGCCGCAAATGTCGGCACACACAAAATTTTATGCTTTCCTATAGCCTTAGCACCGGTTAATTCCATTGTTTGTGATCGTGCTGACTCGTCACAGCGAAAAGTGTAAAAATAAAATAACAGTCCCAGAAAACTTTTTTGTCAGACCTGTTGGATCAAAAGTATAAAAGGAAATGTTGTCATAATTTCATGCTGATTCTGTAGGAATAAACCCACAAAAATGTCGAAAAAAATCGTAATAACCAAAAAATCGATTTTTCCGGAAAATTTCGACATTTTTGTCGGATCGGAATTTCAGAAAAAAAATTTGAATTTTCATGGAATGCTGAGTCCGAATCTGCTGATGTCAACTTTATCTCATCTTTAAGAACACACAATCTACGATTTTGGAAATCACTCGATTTTTTCTCTGTCAGATCGTTGATTTTTTCAAATGATTTTCACTCCAAGCTGCTAGAAGACCTCCGCTTTTTAATTTTGCTCGCACCTACCAATAATAATAAAATGGATTTTTTGATTTTAAATTAAAATTAACATTTTTGAGGTATATATTTTTTACTTCTATCTTGTTATTTATAAAACAACAATTATCTTTAGAACATCCCCCCCCCCTCTGGAGGGTGGTTAAAAAATATAACTCCCGGGGGTTCTAATACAGGTTTTACGGTACATTATTTTTATTTCACATTTATATGTAAAATAAAAATAAGGGGGAAATATCTTAATATAAAATACCAATAAATAAAATTCTACAATTCTAGAAGATTCTTAAGCTTTTTTCTGAAAATTGTTTTTTTAATTTAAAATCCCTGAATTTTTCATGATTCTCAAGAATTCTAAAAAAGGTAAAAAAAATTTCAAACCAGGGAAGCTATCTGGTGAAACGATTAACAAAAAAAAATTGATAAAAAAATAAAAAAGATAAAAAGTTTTTGGAAAATCTATCAAATTTTCAAGTCTTTCTTTGCCATAGACCGTCCTATTCCTTAAGGCCATACCCATAATATAGATACAGTATATTATGAAGATACAGTATAATATAAATTAAATCAATTAAAAAAAGGTAATAAAAAAATAACGATTATTTTCGTCATGGAAATATCATGTGAAATGCCATATTTATGCATGGATAAAAAATAATTTCCAATTCATTGCAAATTTTTTCCCTATAATCTGCAAATGCATGGAGAAATTGATTTTCACAAATAAAAAAATATATATAATTTTTTGAGAATTTTAGAGATATTTGGTTCATTTGTCCAGAATGACTATCTTTAATGTTTTTTGGCCCTGGAAAAAATTTAAAAAATAATAATAATCCGGGGATCTAAAGAAAAAAAAATAGCATTTTTGACCCTTAAAATCCAAATCAATTATTCAATTTTTGGATAAGTAAAAATGGAAAATAATGCCATTTTTCTCATAAAGCATTAAAAATCATATCTAAACAAATTTTGCAAATGATGGCATTTTCACCCAAATCAAAAAATCAATACAATTAGCATAAAAAGAGCCTAAGAATGGTAAAAAAAACAAATCGAAAATTGTGCTGAATTTTTCATAATATCTTTAAATTGGAATATATAAAAATTCGAAAAAAAAATATACAAAAAAAAAGATAGAGTATAATTTACTACATATATTACGCACTAATTATGGCCTGCCCTTGGTGTTTAGGAAATTTCCCAAACTTTCTGAGCAAATTACCTAATAAATAATAAATTTTTATTGTCATTTTAAGCAGGAAATGGCGGTTTTTAGTCCATAAATTTTTCCCCAGGGATCAATTTCGAATGGACCTAGGCTCATTCTGTAGCCAATTTTTTGTGCCAATTTTTGGCACCAAATTTATGGGTTAGAATAGGGTTTGACACAGGGGAATATCCTCCCATTCCCGACTTTTGGACCTCATCACCGTCCCCTTTTCTGATGAACCAATTCCCGATCTCCGACCCTCATCCCTGCTGTGGTTCGGGGATGAAAATGCACCCCTAAAGATCCCCCGTCCCCGAAATCCCCAATCCACGTACCCGGCCGATTTTCCATACTTGTCTCCGTCCTCGACTGAACCATCCCTGGAAAGCCCCGTCCCCGATTTTTGCCAAATCCCCCCGTGCTCAACCCTAGTTCAGAATTGGTTCGAAGCCTATGCCAATACAAATTTTTAGCCTAAAATGTGCAAAATAATGGCATTTTTGGCCATTCTGGCCCTGCTGGTAGTAGTGGCCAATTCTGCAAAACAGCAGAAGAAGAACAAACAACCTGCTGCTCGAGTGCAGGTGCAGAAGGCGGTGGCGATGACGAAGGCCAAGTTGAAGAGCGCTTTCAAGGACTGGGGCCAAATCTGCAAAATCTACACAATTCTGCCCCGTGTCGACTATGTGGTCAGAATCGTGTTCGGCGAATTTGGTAAGCAAAAAAAAACATAATATTCAGCATACAATATTAATCTGGATTAACTCTTCTAAGAAATCGATAAAAGGACCATAATTTGGCACCAAGCTTGATAAGAAACAATGGATAACAAAAGTTGTAAAAAGGACGCATCTATGATCATCAAATCTATGATTTCGGATATTAATATTTTTATATAACATTAAGACTATGTTACAAATAATTTTAGGGGGGGGGAGGGTAAACTGCAGAGAAGGGTGCTATGGCGTTTTAAAAAAAGTGCCAAAACCCATTATGTTCTCCAAAAACTTTTTTATAAAACTTGTTAGACCAAAACTTCCAGCGATAAAATTGTGAATTTATGCTCTATCTTCTGATATTTTTAGTTATTCGAAATTCGGCCAAAAAGTTCAAAAATAACCCCTAAAAACCCAATTTTTCGGTATTTCCACAAAATTTCGAAATTTTTGACCGAATTTCGAAAAAATAAAAATACAAGAAGATAGTGCATAAAATTCTGCACAACATTGTCGCTGGAAGCTTTGGTCTAACAAGTCTTACAAAAAAGTTTTGGCACTTTTTTAAGCGCCCATTATGGCACTTTTTAAAACGACCCGAAACGAAAAACGAAACAGGATAAAACTAGTACAAAACTCTCCACCAATAGATGTTAGCCGACACTTGTGGACCCAACATTTGGTGACCCGACAATTGAGGATTCGAATACGAACGGGAGAACCTGACAGGACCCAAAAATTTAAATTAAATGATTTTTTAGTTTTTATAGGCTCGAACTCAGGTTTTTCACATATTTTGAAAGTCGAGGCTGTTTCTTAGAATTTATTTTTCGTGAAAATGTCGGGTTCGAGGAGAAAGAGTCGAGTTCAGGGATCCTCAACTGTCAGGTCCTCAAGTGTGAGTCCTCAAGTGTCGTATCACCCGATAGATATATAAATTAACTGCATCAATAGTAAATTTTTGACGACTTTTAATTCAGATTTTGCCATTTTGGGCAATTTTTAAAAAGTCCTCAATTTAATAAGACAGATTTTTTTAAATTTTTGGAAGAAAATCGCTTAGAAAAGTTTTGCGGTGTACCTTGTCAGAATGAGCGAAAAATAAAATAAAAATACATTTTGAGCAATTTTTAAAAAGTCCTCAACTTAATAACACAGATTTTTAAATTTTTGGAAGAAAATCGCTTAGAAAAGTTTTGCGGTGTACCTTGTCAGAATGAGCGAAAAATAAGATAAAAATGCATTTTCAGAAGATCTGAGTGAAATTGAGCCCAGGAGGATGCTGGAAATTCCTACAAAATTGAAGCCAGAACCAAGAAAAAGGAAGAACACAAATAATAAAAAACAGAAAAATAATAAAGGCGGCAAAAAGGGGTCGAAAAATAAACGGCGACGACCCTTCAACTTCTACAAAAAATGGGTGAAATCGTTGCAACCCCTGATGAAACTGGACCTTCATAAGCCGGGCGACTTTGTGTGGAACTACGAAGCACTGGTGCTGGACAACGACACGATTGATGTTGACGACAATGACAAGGTACGGTAGATATTATAGTAGAAGAGTACGGTAAAGAAAAGGTTAGCATGTAGAAGAGGGTATGCGAGAGGGAGCAGCGGAAGTTACGATAAATGGATGTACGGTGATTATGGTAGATTGGAGCAGATGTGAGTTAGGTGGTGTACGGTAGAGAATTTAAATTATAGAGTGTACGGTAGAGGAGGATAAGGCAAAGAGATTAAGAGGGTAGGGTGGGGAATGTTATGGTAGAGGAGTTTAACAAAGAACATAGTAGAGGAAGTCATTTTAGAGGAGGATAGGGTAGAGTAGAATACGGTAAAATGATATTTGTCGTGCCAGGTCGTTTCTGTGTGGAAATATGGCCATACTCATTTATTTTTAAAAAATCAAAAGCAAGCAAACTCATAATAATTACAGTACCTGATACTTGATGAACTGGCAATTATACCCTATAATGGTAGTATATGGTAATACTACAGTATCTTACTCTCCTGCACAGGTTACGATACTGTTGTGCCGAGTGTCGGACGGCGAGTGCCGCGTGTTTTGGGTGTGCAAAACCTTCGCGGATTGGGACGCGGAGATGAGCGGCACCGAGGACCGGTTCTATGAGGTGTTCCAAGTACAGTATGACAGGTATCCGAAATATGGAGGCGAAGAGGAAGGGGAGGAGGAGGAGGAGGCGGAAGAAGAGGCGGAGGCGGAATGATGAGTTACGGTACTGATACTGTAGGCATACGAATGATTTTATATTTTCCAAATTATGCAAAAATAATTGTACTCTGTGTATTCTGATAAGGTTTTAAAAAATGGAATGAATGGCAGAAAAATCTGAATAAATAAATATATAATAATTGTTGATTATTATGATACGGTAAAATTACGGTACTATTTATAGCATTATGATATGCTTTTTGATTTTAATCTTCTAAATTAGAAAAACGCGTGACCCGTAATTTAGGGCAAAATTAACGGCATTTGTTTTAAATTTCGGCATTTTCAAACATGGCATTTTTTTAAATAAACTCGAGAGTAACACATCCAAACTCCTTAATTAAGATGTTTAAAATGTGTTCTGGAAGTTGGTCTGAGCATCGTCAAAACTCATCCGGACATCAAACATCGAATAAAAAATGTTCGGATCATGTTTTTGCTCATGTTCATTAGAATCAACCAAATGTGTTTAGATTAAAAGTTGAAATTGGTGAATGTACCGTAAATATTCTATTAGGACCCCATGGGGTCTTATTTTTCAACCCTTCTGGAGAAGGGGTCTATTGGAGGGTGGGTTCCTAATAATAGGAGGTGGGGACCTAATAGAGGTGATACGGTATATGTAAAATCATTATTTATTATTATTATTCCATAATTTACAAGTGAAACAAGACAGGAAGACACATAAAGAATTGGAAAAGGAAATGGAACTTAATTATGATTAGCAAAAAAGGCATTGATATATGTCTATGATTTCTAGAGAAAATCTAACAAGTAAGATCTGTACAGATTATATATTCTATAGCTGGATGATAGAAAGGATAATAGATATATATTTCACATATATGTATATATATATAACAATACATAACAACATATGTACTTTTGTATATCATGGTAAAATGGGGTGGGGGGGAATCAAAGTTTTCGGCTTCGTACATCTGGTGATATAAAGTTTTTAAATTAATCTTCAAAAAAATGTTTAAATTTTTTTCAAAATCTTTTAGCTTGATTCATCATTTTAGATGATTTTTTGAAGGACCATTTCTCCCATTTATTATTTTTCCAAAACTTCTAAATTAACAATTCCGATAAATTGGACCCCTTGAAATTTTTTTCGAACCTCTCTAAACCATCAAATTTTTGATTTATGGACTCTTCGAAAGTGGAATTTTTGATTTTTCGGAATAACTAAATTTCGCTTTTTGGGACCCTCACAATTTTCAATTTTTCATCCTTGCTTTCCGGGATAAAAATAATAAAATCACAGTCCAAAAAGGGTCCCCGGTTCCAGTTGCGCATTTTTTCGAAAATTCTAAAATCCAAGGCACACCCTAACGTAATTTGTTCAGATTACAGTATGAAACTCATATCAAGAAATTAGTAAATTTCGGCCATCATGTTCACAACCAGGGCGGACCATCCGGTGAACGGGTGCTGGCCCCCGCCCCGGCCATCCCCGTCGTCGTAGTGCTCCCAGATGAAGCCGGTCCGCGCGTACTCCTTGGCCATGTTGGCCACAATGTTCTCGCGCAACTCCTTGTACAGACGGGCGCATTCCGCTTGGTTCGGGCCTTCCAGGGTGGAGTAGTGCTTGAGAGCGTCCAGCGCCAGATAGTTCCTGAATATGGACATGTCATATGACCGTGCTGTGTCGTTAGTAAAAAAGTGCAAATGACCTAGAAAAGGGACGGTAATCCTCTACTATGAAGAGATGATACTACGAAATGACTAAAAGTACAGAACGACTAAAAAGTGACAATTTTAACAAAAGTAATTAAATAAATTATTTAAAAAATATTTATAAATAATTTAATAGAAATAAATAGGTAATATTGGGTTTTGTACCCCCTTTTTGGAAAAAATCGGCCTAAACATAGCCTAAAATCACATCCTAGGGGCAGTTTTTGACGCTGAATCCGATTCTGACGCCCATTTTGACTTACTGCGTCATCTGGCGCAACTTTTTGACGCTGACGTCAACAAATAATTTTTTGAAAAATCATCTCAAAAGGATTTCCTTTGGTAATTTTTAACGCTGAATCTGAATCTGACGTTTATTTTGACTTCCTGCGTCATCTGACGCAACTTTTTGACGTTGACGTTAAATTTTTTTTGAAAAAATCTCCAAAAACGATTCTGTGATGCCGCATGTAGAAACCGCAAACATATATGTATATCTGGGATGAATTTACAACGTAAGCGTCAATAAGTGACGTCAGATGACGCATTACGTCACAATGAACGTCAGAATCGGATTCAGCGTCAAAATTTACACTAGAAAGTCATTTCATAGTAACAAAGTTTTTACGTCGTCAAAAAGTTGCGTCAGATGACGCAGTAAGTCAAAATGGGCGTCAGAATCGGATTCAGCGTCAAAAACTGCCCCTAGGATGTGATTTTAGGCTATGTTTAGGCCGATTTTTTCCAAAAAGGGGGTACAAACCCAATATTACCTATTTATTTCTATTAAATTATTTATAAATATTTTTTAAATAATTTATTTAATTACTTTTGTTAAAATTGTCACTTTTTAGTCGTTCTGTACTTTTAGTCATTTCGTAGTATCATCTCTTCATAGTAGAGGATTACCGTCCCTTTTCTAGGTCATTTGCACTTTTTTACTAACGACACAGCACGGTCATATGATATTTGGTGTTATATCAATAGGTCATGTTATACCATGTTATATCATTCTGTTAAATGTCATGAAATACCATGGCATGTTGGTATTTTGAAAGTCGAAAACCCCGTATTTTTCGGGGGGAAATGCCGATTTCCCCCCCCCCCTAGGGGAAAATTCGGCATTTTCCCCCCTAGGGGAAAATGCCGAATTTTGTGCTCGATTATTTCGAATTTCCGGGAAAAATCGGACAATTTTTCTTTTGAATTCGACCTAACTAGGTGTTAAAGTTCCAATGAATATAGGCCATAGTTGCGACTTTTTGGTCCGTGTGACCCAACATATTTTTCCATGGAATGCCAATTGCTGATTCTGACATGTATATCATATCAGAATGATGTTCTGATATTATTCTGGTCAGAAGATCAGAACAGAACAACAAACGAACATGTTGATCCAGATGTTGCCGCGCCAGTACGGTCTGCTCCCGTGCCACTCGTTGTTCCAGGCGTTGTAGTAGGGGGAGAGTGTGGAGATAGAGCGCAGTCCATATGGGCTCCAGAATACCTAAAATGTTTTTTAAAAAAATCAATAAAAATTTAAAATATTTTAAAGCCCTTAGTATAACTAAATAGGTATCCGTAAGCAAAAAAAAAATCGATAAAAAATCATTTTTTATATCCTTATAGAGCTTCCCAAGGGGATCAATTTGGCTTGGGATTGAGATTAAAATTGTCAATAAAAATAAAATCTACTAAATAAAAAAAAAGAATAAATTTTCTTAAGTTGGGTGTTAAAATTTAAAAAATTTTCCGGCAATATGGAAGCCAAAAAATTGTATAAAAATACTTGGTTCCATAAAATGAGTGGGAAAAAGGCAATAAATAACTAAAAAGTTACCCGAAATATCGCATATCCAAAAAATTATGCCTAAAGACATAAAACCATGTGGGCCATAAATTTTTTAACCATTATGGCCATAAATTTTGCGATGGCCAATTCAAATGGTTTGGCAAGTAATACGGTTTCAAACTGACGTCTGGGTCTGCGATGTCGCGCAGAAGGTGAACCAAGCGTGGCGAATCCGCGGGTAACAGTTTCAGCAACAGCGGGAACAAATTCGGGTACCCATTGACGTTGTCCACAAGTCCGTACTCCGGATCCTTGTGCACCCGTCGGACCTGGACCGTCTCGCCGCCCTCCGTTTGAGGGATCTATGATGGATTCAAAACAGAATATTCCATATCAGGACAAGAACAAGTCAAGACCTTTAATATGGCCAGTTAAACTGACCAGAATCAGAATGCCCATTGCCAGATAATCTGACCAGGATGCCATATGGCCAACTAATCTGATCAGAATGTCCAATGCTAACTAAAATACCGTAATCTGATCTGAATGTCCTATGACCAACTAATCAGACCAGAATATCATATGGCCAGCTAATCTAACCTGAATTTCCTGTGGCAGCTAACCTGATTAAAATGCCCTATGGGCCAACTGATCTGATCAGAATGCCCTATGGCCAGCTAATCAGACAAAAATGTAATCGAAATCTGGACAGAAGGATCGATCAACTACCGTAATCTGGCCAGAAGATCATAAGGCAACAGCCCTAGTCTGGACAAAAAGTCCTCCAGCAATCTGGTTAGAATTCCTTATGATCAACTATTTTATTTTGGCCATATGCCTTATGGCCTAAACTACCGTATTCTGGATTGAATGCC
This sequence comes from Rotylenchulus reniformis, assembly GCA_001026735.1. Taxonomy (NCBI): domain Eukaryota; kingdom Metazoa; phylum Nematoda; class Chromadorea; order Rhabditida; family Hoplolaimidae; genus Rotylenchulus; species Rotylenchulus reniformis. The sequence goes on along the minus strand of LDKF01000623.1, from coordinate 9,909 downwards.
TTTTTGATTAGTTATATCATTTTTTGGCCAGAACATCTTATTGTCAGCTGATGTAGGATTAGAATTACCGTAATATTTCTAGAATTTTCTAATCAGACCATCAGAATGCAATAGGGCCAGGGGCATCTAATCTGATCAGAATGGCCTAAAACTAATAAGACCAGAATCAGAATATATCCATCTATAAGTCACCAACCATCATCACGTCCTCGCTGTGTAACCCGTAATCAAAGAAGCGATGCTTCTCCTCGGACCAATGCAACTCGTCCAGCTGGTGCATGTCATTGAGTTGGGCCTCCTCGGTGCGAAGTTGCGCAACAAAGTCGCTGGTGTCCTTGGCCAACTCGGCCAGTTGCAGCAGCACCGTGGCACTCATGGCCATCCAACAGCGCAGGTCCAGGTGGTATTCCTTTTTGGAAAAAAAATGATTTTAATCTTTATTATGGTGTGTAAATAATGACGATCATAGGAAATTGAGGAAAAATAGACATCTTAGACCAAAAAAATTATGGCGACAGCCAGACCCCTTGCAATTTTTAGCGGCTGGAGCTGTTGGCGCCATCTTTTAGCTACTACATACAAGTATTGAGGCCAGTTTTTGAAGTGCTGTGAAACTTAGGGACCGGCGCTTTTACACGAAGAGCACAAATTTTTTGATGCTAAATCTTAGGCGCCGACTATTGGCGATAGACGTTAATAGGCGAATAATAGAACTAATCTCGGCGCCAACAATTGAGGCTAGCAACTTCGGGAAAAATTGAGGCGCCGACTAAGGCGCCAGGCTCTGGCAGTGCTAAGGGGCTTATTAATTTGCGACCTCAAGCGCCATGGGCTGTTTTTTAATGTTAATACTAGTCCTTTTTTGAGAGTGCTTGGTTCACAAATTTTGGTGCCCAATTGTCCGGGCCAATTTGTAGAAACACCGATTGGGCCAGAATTTTCTGATTGTACCAGAATTCTGGTTCGGCAATGTTCTGGTTTTCATTGTACCTGGTCCGTGGGATGTGTGGCACGCGGGTAGTCGTCAATGCCGCTGGGCAGTGTCACCGGATTCAGCGACCTGTCCGTGGTTGTGTTGCGTCCGCGCCACCGGAAAGTGCCCGGCTTCGGGCCGGATTGGGTGTCCCGGAGCCAAAGGTACAGTTGCCGCATCCGCGGGTACATACGCGCCAAATCGGTGCCGTACTTTTGCATAATCTATAGGGTGCAAAAAAGTCAAATTCACAGGTTGTTTGAGTATATTTTTGCTTTTTATTTTGTTCTAGTACAATTTTTTAAACATTTTTAGTATACAAAAAAATATTTCCGAAAGAGCCGGCAGTATATGTAAGTAAAAATAGTGCAATAATAAAATATTCTTGAAGGGTTCGTATGCGCAATAAAAATTAAAAAATAATAATATCCAAGTTTTTTATCGAAAAATCAGGATCTGAAAATAATGTTTAAATTGTAAAAAAAAATTTATTCAAAAAGAAAAACTTATGGAATATTTTACAATGTTCCACCCAAAATCCCGAAAGGCAAAGTGCCAAAAAAACTATAAATTTGTCGAGGACAAAACTACAAACAACAAAAAAAGAACAAAAATGCCCGATATTTTGGCCTTGACCATATGTTTCAGATTGCAAGTGAAATGTTGAAAATTTTCTTACAAAAATAAATTTTCGCATTTCGGTAAAGTTCGAGAAATTGTCAGATCAAAAAAAAATATTGACCAAAATTTGTCCATGGAGAAGCATGAAAAATTAGAGCATTGCCCCACTCATTTTGTTTTGTTCCCATACCTCCGGTCTGGCCATCATGGAGCGGACGAACATGAAGAAGGTGGGCGGGTTGGCCACCGCGTCGTCCTGCACCAGCGCATAGGACGGAATGCGCGCTTCCGCCTCCGAGCCGATGGCAATCTCGCGCGGGATCCACCCGTCGATGTTCATCCTAATATGTGAAATGTGTCAAAAAATAGATTTACTTGTCCTTAAAACTTTTTTTTGGTTAGACTTGTAAGACAAACAATTTAAAAGGCAAAAATTTTCAGAATTTTATGCTGATTCGAATGGTCTAGTTTTCCTAATTTCCCTAAAAAGCTTCGATTTTTGTCAAAATTTTCAAAAAAAAAAATCGGGTTTTTTCCAATGAAATTCGAATTTATTCAGGGAAATTCGAATGATTTTCAGACCATTCGAATCGGCATAAAATTCTGAACAACATTGCCTTTTATAATTTTTGTCTAACAAGTCTAACAAAAATATTAATTCTATTTGGCACTTTTCGCCGAAACTACCTAGCACCAAATCAGAATCAGACAGATGTTCTGATAGCAATTTCTGGTTTTTGATTTTATATAAATGATTTCCTAGGGCTTTTTAGCTGTGCTAGGAATTTCAACGGTAGGCTTGATACATATACATATAAAGAGCTGAATCAGCTTTTTATTAGCAAATAGCAAGATAGCTTATGATACAATTCTGATCATTCTTAATATTAATATTAATATCATTGATCGACTAGAATTACTGGCCAGATATAGAATCAGAAAAGTCTCTTTGGTTGGCTTTATCTGACATGAGATTGCTCGAATTAGAATCAGAACAATGGTTTGCAACTATCAAATTTCGATTTTCTTTCATAGAAAAAATAAAGGGGGGATCTACCCCACCCCCACCCCCTACCATCGCTCGCAAGAGGGGGCGATAAAGAGTGACCTCCGTGCAATTTATGGGTCCGAAATTTTTTTTTAATTTTTGGTGATTTTTGGACCCCTTCACAATTTATGAGTCCGACCCCCTTCTACAGCCATCATCGCACGCGGCTCGGCTCCCCTCCCTCCCCTTTTTTAAGTATTTTTTTCTTATTTCCACATTTTAAAAGTTCGATTTTTTTCAATCTCATCAGTTAAACAACATCATTTTACGCAATTAGAATCCCAATTTTGAACCTTTTTTCTTCCCAACTTACATGTCCAGATAGGAGCCGATGATCTGCAAGCTGAGTTCCGGATCGAATCGGCTGATCAACAGGTTGTGGAAGCCCTCGTCCCAGATGAACCCCCGGGGGAATCCGACTCGTGAAGGCACCGCGGAGATCAGACGATGCGGTCCATAGGAATGTGCAACTTCCGGATCAGCGAACCCGGAACTGCGCATCAGAACAGAACCGTGCCAGACGCCGATGCCACCCAGCAAGTTGGACACCATGCAACGGGCCATCTCCAGCAGTTCCGGTGGTGTTTCGGGCTTGGGAAAAAACAAAAATTGTTGTTAATTAAGGACCCCTGCAGGGTTAGTTTTCGATCCATTTTTTTGGGGCTATGTATCCCATACCCCGATTCCATGACCCGATGAAGTTCAATTTCTAATTATTCTCAAAAGAATTTTCCTAAATATAAGCAAGAGCGAAAACTTGATTTTTCAATTTTTCTGAATATGACCCTCCCTCGCCATCCATAGAAATTTTGTTTTTTTGTTTTTCGGACCATTCCCTGCCCAAAATTATAATTACGTTTTTTGATCCCTAAATTTTTCGATTTTCGCCCTTTTCAATTTTCATGGGCGGTTGTCGAATCCATCCTCATTGTGCCCCATTACCCTTTATGTAGACCACCAATTTTTGTTCCTATTATTAGAGTCATTTAAGGTCCAAAAACTAGGGTTGGTCGGATCGGGATCCCGGCAAATTTTCGGGATCACGGTCGGGATTGAAATATTGAATCTCGGGATTCGGGATCCCGCGTTCGGGATCGGGATCGGCCATTTCGGGATTCGGGATCAAAATCCCGATATCGAAACATCGGGATCGGGATCACGGCCGGGATCCCGATCCCGACCAACCCTACAAAAAACTCGTTTTTTACCGGCATCGGGAAAGCAACGTCAAATTCGCGTTGGAACTTTGCTCGTCTGGATTCAAATGCAATTGTGAAGTTTGGCGGGGCCTGGTCCTCCTCTGACTCGAACACGAACTCCAGGGTTGTGTCCTCTGAAAAGGGAGTAAAACATAGAGAAAATAACTAATAAGCAGCTGACTAAGAAAAAACCTAGCAGCTGACAAGAAAAAACTTAGCAGCTGACTAATCAGAATAGCCAAATAGTCAGATGACTAACTAACAGTAAGCTGATATTCAAGCTGTCAGACATTTTTCTCATAGAATTTCGGATAAAGGAGACATTTTTAAAGACTGAAAATCCGGAGAAATCGAGTTTCCGTTGAGGATCTCAAACAAAATTCGGCGATGGCTTAAAGGGATAGACCTCGCACAAAAATACGGCGGAGGTTCGAGTCCCTTCAATTAAACCCTGAAAAAATCGAATTTCGGAAGGGAATTACAGTAAAAGGAAAACTCGGAAGTGGCCGAGTGGCTATTGTGATTTCCTCGCGTAGAAATAAGCGGAAGTTCGAGTCCCATCATGGTCAACTGCTTAATTAGGTCAAATAAATTTGGTACTATTTGGATGCGAATGTTGCGGTTTAAAACTAGGCCCCTAGCAAAATTTTTTTTAATTCGATTCAAAAAGCGGATAAAAACGAGAAAATTGGCCCAGAATTCTGCTGATTTCTGGCTTTGAACT
>LDKF01000622.1:14602-65527 GCA_001026735.1 Rotylenchulus reniformis | reverse complement strand
ACATTGGCCATGATGGTGTAGGCGGAAAGTCGGTACACCTGCAAGGGGAATAAGACAAAATAGTGTGTGAAAAAATGGGACGGAGAAAAGGTGTTGGGCTAAAAATGAAACCACGGCAGCAAATAAGGATAAAGATGAATTGATCTAAGTGAGATAAATAAACTCGAAATCTGATCATTGCTTAGAGTTTGTTATTGGATTTTTGATACTTTGGGTTTATCGAAATAACCCCAATTTGGGAATCCGCTGGGGAAACTTTAGAGAATCAACCTACCCGTTTTGAGGCAATCATCATACAAGTGGCCACATTCAGAGCGAGTCCGAACAGTGCGATGCCGATGTACAGGTAGCCGATGGCGGCTGATTGGCCCTCGGGGCCCATTTCCGTGATCCACATGGGCCAAAGCTCAAGTCTTTATTTGCTAGATCGATTCGAACAACCAAATGTTGTATAATTACTTTAGCAATATGTAAAACCTAACTTTCAATTTGGATATGGCCATGCCTCCATTCGAGATATGTGACTTATTTAGTGATTACTGATCGGTTATCAAAGTTAGAATGTGCCGCATGTCCTTTGGTCTAGAATATTTGATCTCCGGCCTTGCTCCTGGCTCTATGGCCAATTTGGCTCCCGAATTTTGGTGGCGTTCCGCTCGCCGATGCCCAAACTATTCATTCATCCCATGCCCGGTTTTGGTTGGATTTGGATCTGAGATTTGTCATTGGCCTCCGGTGGCTGCCGTGTGTTGTGTCTTTCCGCAATTATGCCCCACACAGAGAAAGTGCCCGTGAGCGCGAAATTGAGTTTAGTGGCCGAGGGAGGGGGAAGGACAAGGAGACCCTAACCTAACGAGGAAGGGGGGAGAGGGGAAGGGGGGAGAGGGGTGCCGAGGCACAAATTGGCTGGGACAGCTCGGCGGCACCAAAGGCACTTCACAGGGGCAAAAACAAACTCATCCCGGATGAATGGCCAAGGAAGGGACCGGGGCAGGATTGGTGCATTGATTGGTGGGAGAAGGGGACAGATAGAAGGACCCCGTCGAGCACGACACTTCCCCGAATTTCCAAAAATGGAACCAAAAGGAGAGGGGCGAAGCACGAATGGACAGAAGGGACGAAGGGAGGAGAGAAGTGAACTCAAATGAGCGGGGAATGGCACCATTGAAGCAGAGTTGGGGAGGACGGGGAGGGGTGTTAGGAAAATCGGGGAAGTGATTGATCCCTTGGAATCGGGGACGAAGAAGCATATCCAATGTAATAGAAAGACGGAAATGTATCCATTGGCAGAGGTGTAGTGGCATTTTCATGGACGATTAAAGCCAGTTGAAGGGTTTTTTCTACTACAAACGAGAACTTTTATATCGCAAACAATGTTTTCGAACTTCCCCGAGAATCCGGAAGCACCAAGTGCTTCCTCAAGTGTTCGTCGGAAAATAAATGGCATAAATTACGCAACCAAAGTGCCAATGAGGCAAAACGGCAAAGGTCGAGGGCATTAATTCCCGATCCGGTCGATGGCCAACAAATTGGTTGGCTTCTTCCGTAAGTTCTAAGTGACTAATGACTTGCGAATGCCTGTGAATATCACGGAAGCAAATGGACTCAAATCTTCTGGTGAGGGCATCCCCACGCCCGAATCCATCGGGGGAGAAGCAGTGGCATGAAAATTCCCTGAAATTTGAAAACATTCTAAAGGCAGAAAATTCGAAAATCGAAAGTTTATGGAACTCCATCAGCAGGAAAGCTTCGGTGACTTTCCAACCCGGGATTGGCCTTTTAACACGGACTGGGTTGGTTCAATCAGATGATCGATGATCAATAAATCGATCGATCGGCGATCACTACTGGACCTGCAATGCATGCACCGTTGCGGTGTCGATCCTCGAGTTCAGCACCTCCACCTCCTGCTCCCTCTGCTTTTCATATTTTTCTGATTTTTGTCCAATTTTCGCATTTCCTTACCTTCCGAATTTCCTCCCCAATCTTCCGGTCCAACACATTTTTCACCGTCGTCAGCGATTCCGCCAGCTTCTTGATGGCCACCTTGCACTCCTCCATGTCCCGCTTCAGCGAAGCCTTTTCAAAATTTTTGATAAAAAACATTTCGCCACAGAAGACCCTTGCTTACCGCGCTGGCCAAGCCGTCCACGGCCCCTCCATTCCCGGTTATGGGCCCAACAGCCGTGGCGGCCAATCGACCATAGGCATCCTGAAGCTCACGGACGGCCAAGAAGCTGAAATTAACGAATTTCAAATGATCGAAATGAGACAGAAATTGTTTTTCCCGAAGCAAGTGGGACCAAACCCTACGTCTGTTAAGCCTACGTTGCTTAACTTGTCATCTTGGTTTTGTAAATTTTGGACGATTTGACAAGTTAAGCGTCTCTAGCTTAAGCTAAACAATGGGTTCATTTCCCCGATTGGAAAGAAAATATTTCCAACCTCAAATTCATTCCAATTAGGTACTAATAATTTCAAATTCGCCTTCCCCACCGTTCCTCCTCCTCCTGGTCAATTCTCTGCACCAATTGTTGCTTCACATTCTCCAATTTGGCCGATAGCTCTTCAATCTGCAATAAATGTGACTTTCTACAGGGTTTGTAGTTTTTTCCTCCGACTGTTCTCAAATCTCTTGGATTTACTTGTTCAAAACATCGGATTCCCGTGTCATTTGGGTCTTTCTCCCCAATTTTCTCACATTTTCCGGTATTTTCCGCTCCACTTTTTGCCTTAGGTTCGCCTGGGTCCTCCCGATGTCCCTAAACAGTTCGTCCATCTTCCCCAGTTGGTCCCTCAGCTTTGTCTCCACTTCCTCGTCCACCGTTTCTGCCAAACTTCGCATCAATGCCCTCCGTTCATGGCCCAACGCTTAAGAGAATTTTGGGATAATTCCTACAAATTAATGCCATTTTGGTTAGTTTTGGCCTTTCCGATCACTTTTCGGATTCTTTGATCACTTTCCTCCCCATTGATCAGTTTTGATCAACTTGACCCTCTCACCTTGCTGCATCCGTGTCACCTTTTCCTCCAGATGGATCAGTCCCTCCATGGTCATCTTGTTCTTGTCCACCGCAATTGCCTCCATTTCCCGGCGAAGCTTAAAAAATAAAATGCCAAAATTCGCAAAATCAAAGCTCCGCCCACCGCCTCGGTGTCCAGCACGGGGATCCGGATGTCCGACAGTCCTTCCCTCACATCGGTCACCGACTTGGCCAACTCCTTCAGCTGATCCTTCAGTCTGGCCTCCGCCTCTCCCATCTTGCTCAGCAACACTTTTTCGTGGAGTTTTCTGAAAATTTGGCTCAAATTTCTTCAAAAATCTAAAAATCTGTTGGACCTGGACTCCAACTCGGCCCCCATCACCTTGTCCATCCTCCGGTGTCCGCCCTCCAAATGTTTCTCCAATGTCCCCAATGCTTCATTGACCTTCTGCGGAAGGATGGCTACGGTTCTGAACCTCAAAAATCCCCTACCAGTCCCGGGTCCCATTCCCGGGATCGTATGGTTAACTCTGGAATCCGAGGTCGTTTAAGGTCGAAAAACAATCCTTTTGGTCCAATACCTACAGTAAATGCGATCAAAATCCGGTACTAACACTAACAATAAGGGCTGGGAATAATTTGAAGTAGCAGTGAATGCACACAATGATGCAGGTCGCAATGCTTTTAATGAATTTAAATGAATTTTGAGAAGTTGTCAAGCCAAAAATTCATTTATTTCCGACTAATATTTTTTTCTTTTTTGGCGTCAAAATGTCTCTCTCACTCTCTCCCCTCTTCTCCACCTCAAATCGTTCCCTGTGCCTTCGGCGTTCCTCCTGCACCAATTGGCGCAGTTCCTCCGCCGTCTTTCCCCATCGTTCCTCGCTCTTCCGGATCAACTCCTTTTCCAGATCGGTTCGGCGCTCTAATTGGCCGTTTACACTCTGAACAAAAAGCGTGAAGGCTTGGAATTTTTAGCCTTTTTACTAATGGGGATTCTCAAAATTTTCAGTGGAATTTTTGAGTGTATCAGGGAGAATGGTTTTATAAATTAATAACTATTGGGCATTTGGCATTTCTTTTGATGATTTGCACGGGTCAGTGTTTTCCACAGGGCCAAACTGAGAATGAAGATTTTCAAGAGTATGTAATGTTTGGAACTTTCCTGATCCCATGGGATTTCTGAGTTGCCGAAAATCTACTATTTTTCCCATTTCTGTTTCCATCCGCATTACCTATGTACGGTGCGTTATGAGTTTTTTTCTCTTTTTCGAATTTTTCCTTTTACCTACTTTTTTGGTCATTGAAAACCTGTCTGTCCTGACTAATTTTCAGATTTCCTAAAAACCAACAGAAATCCCCTAGCCCCTAACCATGACCTTTTCCCTGGCCCATCCCCGTGTTTTCTCCCCCTACCGCCTGCAGTGCCGCGTGCCTTCTTTCCATCTCCTCCCTCAAGCGTGCCTCCCTCTCCTGCATGCCCCTGCGCCACTCCTGCTGCATGCGTTCCCCGCTCCGCCTCAGCTCCTCCCCAATCCTTCCACGTTCCGTCTCCAACTTGTGCACCATTGCCTGTAGTTGGTCCGCCTTGTGCAGGTCCTGCGTGCGCACATATTCCTGCAGTTTGCCGATTCTGCAAAATTTATGAGGAGATATTGACCTGCAACTCAAATTTTACGATTTAACTGGTTCTCTAACATTTTTTTCCATTTTTCCAATTATTCCCCCTCATTTTCCCACATGTCCGTCTGTGCTTGGCTGTTCCTCACACGTTCCGCCACCTCAACTTCTACGCGGTGCCTCAGTTGGCCCAATTGGGCTTGCATGTCGCGCAAATATCCCTCAAAGGATTGGTTTGCTGTGGCAATTTTCTGTGAAAATTTTATTAAAATTTCAAGAATTTTTTAAATTTTTCTGGACCATCGGATCCACCGCTCTCTGTTTGTCTAGAATGGCACGCATCGACAATAATTCTTGGCCCAAGATGCCCAGCTAAAGGAGGGAGAGGGGCGGGTGGGGACAGAATGGTTCAAAAAATCGCATTTTTTGAATTGACCCGATTCTCCAATGTGGCGAAGTGTCGTCGTAGCTCGCCCAGATCACGGATACTATGAATTATGAAAAATGGAGGATTATAACACATTCTAGAATAGATATGGATTAGATCATTAGATCATTAGATAAGGAGTTTAAGGCACATACAAGTCAGGGTTAGTTATTTTTAAAAAGCGATGGGTTAATAATCATACTTCAAAAGAAAATTCCGGGTCAGAGAGTTAAGGATTTTTTTGATTCGGATTCAATTCATAGAAGAGTACAACAGGACAGATTTGAAACCTTTAGAATGTTTAGAAACGCAGTGATCCATTTATCTTCGATTTTAAAATTAATTGTTATCGAATCCAATGGTTAAAGACGATCATATCTGGATAGTCAATGCTCAATAGTTAGGTTATACATATCCAATGAGTTATGAATTCAAATTCAACTTGGGTCCAGATATGGACCAGTCCCGAGTCAAAATTCGGGTTCATTAATGAGTTAAAAAATTGGATCAGAGTCCTCCTTTTCCCCGGGATTCGGACCAGTTCCGGTTCCCCCTTCCCCTCACTTTGTTGCGGATCCCTCCGCCTGGTCCATTCTCCTCTGCATTGCCCCATAAGCCGCTTCCAGTCTCCGCCGATTTTGCTCATTGTTCGCCATCATTTTTTCTTGTTGCCTTCTCAATTGCTCCATTTGAGCATGAAGACGGGCCATCGGGCGATTTTTGCCAAATTACTTAAAAATAAAGTAATCCTTTAAGTCCATAATTCCGTCCAAATTCACCTTATAAATTAAAAAATAAACCAAACTTGAGTCAAGATTGAAAGGTTTAATCCGGCTTCTGATATAACCTCTAAAAGTTCATCTCTGACATGAACTGGTCCAAAAGTTTCCATAAAAATTTGAAATTCCTCTCCATTCCTCCCAAAACATTTTTCAAACAAACTTCCGCTGTTGTTCTGTCATCCTCAACCATCGTTGTCTGCTGAAGATACCGATCAGTTCCAATATGGGCACCCGATTGTCTGATTTTGAGGGGCGGGGGGATGAAGCCACAATTGTCAGAGACGAAAAAGGTATCTATCCCTATGTGTGCCCAATCTGTGGCGGTGTCCCTTTTTGGCCAAATTTGTTGGCGCATTTTGGGATACCAAAAAATGGCCAAAAACGGGCAAAGGGTTAAAGCCATTGTTCTTTTGGAGCTTATGAGCTCGCTAAGAAGGTTGTCAAGGAAAATAAAATGGCCAGAAAAAGGATGGCCAAATGGGAAAATGCAAAGGCCACAAGGGCAAAAAAAGACGGGGGTAAAAAGAAAATGGCCAAGAAGAGAATAATCAAAAAAAGGAATGGCCAAAAAGGTTATGGCCATCTAATGCTCTATTGCCCAATTAAGAATCTCTCTCTTCAACTTAAGGCGATAGTGATCAATTTTTAAAACTAGGCTGCCGAAGTCAAACGTCAACACGCAATGCAGCAACATTATAGCACCAAATTTGAACAGTTTCGATGGACCGCGCGAAGCCATATAGAAAGATCAATCAGAGAGATCAAAGAACACCTCCTTGTTCTCTTGCGATGTAGCTGGGACCAAAGACAGCCGATCAAAGATCGGTTTTGGATAAAAAAAACATATGAGTTCCAAAATGTCACACCAAACCAAAACAAATGTTTTTGTTTCGATGGATCGTGAAAAAGGGCTGTTGTGAGATCAAAAATCAATTCAGAGATCAAATACCACTTCAATGATCGAAGACCTTCTCCGTCTCTGGCCCTGCGTCTTCATGGCCATAGTTTGCGTCCAATTCGCGTGGCGTCGCTGAACTCGCCGCTCTCCACCACAAAGTCGCCGCCGTCCACGGTCGCCGGTACGCTCGCGCGTTTGCCCAGCGATTGGCCGGCGAGCGAGTCGAAGTAACTGTGACGCTTGGAGGCGGCGAGAAGGGGTCGAAGGTGGGCGGGGGGCGAGTGGTGGAGGAGGGAGGGGCGGAAGGGACGCGGAACGGCGGAGGCGGAAGGGGAGAGGAGCTGGTTGGCCAGCAGGGCATCCGGGATGAAAAACTGCTGAAAATTCGGGGAAAATCTGGAAAATTTGAAGAAAACACAGAAAAGTTGAGAAAATGTATGGAAAAATCCACCAAAATTTAATGAAAATTGTGGAAATAGAGGGAGAGTTCTGTGAAATTTACTAACAAGTAAGTAGCATTGTTGGTAATTGTCGAAAAAATTGCCGATAAAATCGAAAAAAAAAGTTTAGAAATAGGTAGATCAAGGTTTTTTGAAAAATGGCTTATAATGTTCGCAATAAATTGTAAAAATTTACCGCCGAAGCAGGGAAGTTCAATCGACTGGGCGAGTAGCACTCTGAAGGGTTTTTGGCGATGATCGCGAGGAGGGCGAAGAGTTGGAGCAGTACAAGGAGGACGAAGGAAGAAGAGGACATTTTGGAAAATTGGGAACTTTGGCTAAATTGGAAGAGGGAAAGATGATGAAAATATTAATGAAAATGAATGCCAAAGGGAGGAAAAGTCAATTAAAGGGTAATTAAGGGGGAGGGGGGGGGGAGGACGAAAATAAAATAATAATAATGATATTCGGGGACAAAATTGGCAGAAAACTGTGATGGCCAAGGCCCAAAAAAACCGGAAAGGGTACTGTAAGGGGTAAAGGGGCGAGACAGGAAAATTGACAAGAATTTTGACAAGACAAGACAAGAAAATGGTGAGACAGCAAGAAAGGGCCAATCAAGGAAGTTTGTCAAAAATGTAAAGTGAAGAACCCAAGAGAAATAGAGCTTGTAAACTCATGGTAAGATTATACTTGGTATCGCCTGTAAAGAATTTTGACGGGAAATAAATGGCAAGATGAGCAAAATTGGGAACTTGCCGTAGCTGATTGTCGGCGAACAAATTGGTAAGAATTTGATGGTTATAGCAGCTCAAACGGTGAAAGGCGTACTATTAATCTTGATAAGGTAAGGGACTTGGATTGGATTGCTGGACAGTTAAACGCCAATTTGTGGAGGGAATTGATAAGATCCGGTGAGAGAGAGAGAGAGAGAGAGAGAGAAGAGAGAGAGCAAATGAATGCACCCCGTAGGTTAAGCGCATCAGTTTGGGGGAGGAGGAATGGTCAATGTGCCGGAAATGGTGTGCAATGCCAACATTTCAACATTTGTGTGGGTGCAATGAAGTCATAACCAGACAGACCTTTACTGTGACATTGGGCCGAACAGTAGAGGGATGGCCAAGTGTGCCATAGGGCCAAAGTTATGAAGTTAAAGTGATTATTTGGGTTAAGTCGAAGGTGGGAGAAGAGTGGGGGGAGGGAGGAGAGGGGGCGATGATTTGGTTATGGCACCGGGGGAATTGCGCCTTCAGAGGGCAATCAAATTTGCCCGATGGCATGTGATATATTGGAGAATTGTGCCGAAAACACTTTGAAGGCAAAGGAAATGACGAAGGAAGTATGTAGAGGAGAAGTGACTAATAATGGGAGAAGTTTGGTGGAGGAACGACAGAACGCCAAAATGGCCCCGAAAAGGCAACGCCAAAGGTAGGGGGAAGGAGGACGAAAAAAGGGACAATGTTTCGCTGCTGTGGCCCAGATTCCTGCTGGTCCCATTGTAATAACGGGCATCGATATGTGATTCAAATATATTGTTCATTCGTATTTGTTTGGCATTATGTTCTCTTTCACATTTGTCTATCGCCATTGTATTGTTTTCTCTCTTTCTTCCTTCCCTTTCCTTCACGCCTGCATGTATATGTTGTAGCCGAAAGTGAAATTCAGCCGATTTCGAAATCGGCTAGCCGAAAGTGAAATGGTTGCCAAACATTTACCAAATATTTGCCAAACATGGGGGTCAAATGGTTTGAAACCAAAAACCAAATGTCAAAACCGTTTGTTTGGGGAGTCTACAATATATTCTGAAAGTTTCACAACATTTTGTTCATCCGAACATGGCCAAAACATCAAATTTATGTTTTTATCGAGGTTTTGATGTTCGGATGATGTTTTGGCCATGTTCAGATGAATATATTGTAGACCCCCAAACAAACTGTTTTGACATTTGATTTTTGACTTTACACTTAAAAATTGTTTGGCAAATGTTTGGTAAATGTTTGGCAACCATTTCACTTTCGGCTAGCCGATTTCGAAATCGGCTGAATTTCACTTTCGGCTACAACATATATAAGCTAATGATTTTCCCTCATTCTTTGCAGTTGGTTCTCACCCCAGCTCGCCATTGTCTATTGTTTCTTGTATTCAATAAACACTTCGGGTTCGGACTTCACTTTGGGGTTGTCCTTACTCTTAAATTATCATTCTCCATCGGGCAGTGGCTGTCCTAAATTTTCTCAAATTATTACTCCATTCTTATAGTTTGGGGCTTAGTGACCTTAAACCAGGGGTGATATCTAAAATTTTTCAAAATCAGAACATCACAGTCAAAAAATCAGATTTCATGGTCAAAAATCAGGACATTTTGCAAAAGCTTTAAAAATTAATTGTAAATCAATTTATTCATGTAAATAAATTTCAAAAATTATATTTCTTGCCACTCATGATCAATTTTAATAATTTGGGAGATGAAATGAGTAAAGCCTACAACTGCTGAGGGGTGGGAGGTTCGGCGGTCCCGACAGGGGCCGCCGGAGAAATTTTTGGAAAATTTAGGCTCTCCTCTTAAGAAAATTGATCATTTTATAAGACATTTTTTGGAAAAAAAAACACTGTTTGGGGTGCCGGTGGTCCCGATAGGGGCCGCCGGAGAAAATTTTGAAAATTTAGATCTCTTTTTCTTAAGAAAATTGGACACTTTTTATGGAATTTCAATAAAATTTAGAAAATCAGGTCAAAATAAGGACAGAGGTCGAAAATCAGGACAAATCTGATAAATCAGGACATTTTTATTTTCTCAGATCTGGACCCTCCAAATCAGGACAAATCTGAGAAATCAGGACATATCATATATCACCCCTGCCTTAAACTCTGCTCATCAGTTTGAACTTAAGATGATCTACTGTGGATTATAAATTTGGCATTTTCCAACCAATGGCTTGTGTCCTAAACAGTTTCACACTGCTTAATAACCTCCCCGCGGATGACGGCATATGATGCCAATGAGCAACAAACTAAGAACATATTCCCGAAATATATGGTGAGTACCGCGAAAATTGGAATTTCTTGCTTCGGCGATTCCCCGGGGGTTCCCTTCCCCTTCCCTCCCCGAATTCTTCCTCTTCTGTCCCTCATAATCCCCCCCCCTCCCTCGGCGTGTTTCCGTTGTGTCCGTCGTTGTTCCCCAAATTAATTGCATTCATCATCCCATCTCTTCTCATCTCATCCATCCCATCTCTTCTCTTCTCATCCATTCTTTCTCTTCTCATCTCATCCATCCCATCTCTTCTCTTCTCATCCATTCTTTCTCTTCTCATCTCCTCCATTCTTTCTCTTCTCATCTCATCCATTCTTTCTCTTCTCTTCTCATCCATTCTTTCTCTTCTCATCTCCTCCATTCTTTTCTTTTCTCTTCCAATCCAATTCCTCTCCTCCTCCCCCTCCTCCTCCTCCTCCTCCTTCATCTCATCCGCCCAATTTATCCCATCTCCAAAATCCCTCGGGGGACAACCCGCGCGGAAGAACCGTTAAGACGGAGGAGGACAACAGGGGAAGGGGGAGGAGGGAGACACAATGGCACGACGGGGGACAATTCCACCGACGGAACTGTAAGGGATTAAATGGTTGCTTTTGGTCAAAACACACGGGTCTGATTTTTTCAGACACCAAAAAATATTGGTCTTGTTAGTTCCTAAAAGCTTAGTTCCTAATAAAACTCATCCAAAGGATTCATAGAGGTCAAAATCCAAGTAAGTCTAGGTGCACCTTATAGAAAATCAAGAACACTGAAAACTGAAAATTGGACAAAATCCAGTCCTTGGAACGTGGAAAAATTCCAATTAACATGAAACTGAATAGATTCAGTCCAGACCCTGGATAGACTCAGCAGAAGATGGATTTGCGCAGGACAATCAATCCGGAACCCAAAAGAGAAGGGCGAGGAACATTGGGGAATTGTGGGCATTGGCATTTGCCTCCGAATCCGAATGGTCCTTTAGAGGAGATGGTGGGTAAAGGCAGCATCTGGTCCCTTATGGTCTGATCCCTTATTTCTCTTTCAATGAATTCAAATGCAAATTTGGCAGCTTGCCTTTTCCCCTTATTTGGTTGCAAATTCAAGGAATCATCCTTTTCTAGGGTCTTCCCTGCTCTATTTAGTTTTTTCGCCAAGAATGGGCAATGAATGATCGAGAGGCTATGTTCTCGGCGGGCCAATGTCTCTCTCGACTACGGTACTCTTCTGGATAAATGGGATTACTGTATTCTTTGTCACACTATTACAATACTCTCTCCCATTACAGTACCATCCCTCTGTCCCTGCTGACCTTATTCGTCCTTCTTCCTACTTTTTCTTCTGTTGCTGTCCATCACCATCCCCTGAAAATGCCTCCTCGTCTGAAAACATTACCGTACCCACCGTCCCCCGCCCCTACCTCGCCCTACGGTATTCAATTCGTCGTCTATGCCACAGTAACCAATGTCGAAGAAAAGAGTTCTGGCATGAAAATCAGGTGGATAATTTCGAAATTCGGAAGAATTTTTCCAACAAATGGGCAATTTAGTCCCAGACAGCAGAGAGCCCATCGACATTCGGAACCCACAGTAGAACGGAACCATCGGCATCGTCGCCGAAATCGGCAAAAGAACAATCGGCAGGGGTAAATGTTATGCACTCCTCCCCCGCCAAAAAATTTTTTTTACGAATAGAAATTATCTTTGAAGGGTCTTCTCTTGAAGTAGCCTTAAAACATAAGTTATAAGGTGGCATACATAAAAGTTGAAATCGTCCTTTAGCGGGGAAGCGAATGGAAACAGCAGGACAACGACCAGGAAGCTGGTGGCCGAACTGCTTGAGCAGCTCAGGGCGGAGGAGAAGTTGGAGCAGGATCAGGAACAGCAGGAGAAGAACACGACGGATCACGTGGTTGGCATGTGGCAGCTGTACAACCAATGCACGAGGGCATTTGTGCGAGTCGACGGCAGGGGAAGGGTGGACGCCAAGGGGAGGACGGACAGCGCGGGGGAGGAGTGCCAAAGTGCAGTTTGGCATTTTAGGGAGAGCATAAAATGGCAAAAGATTAGGATTTGGATCAAAATTTTGAAAAATATCAAATAATTCATAAAGGCAATCATTTTTTGACTTTAGCCAAATTATTCATCCAAACAGCCAAAAGTCAATGTTTGGAGGCCGCTTTTTTGCTCATCTGCAAGTTCCGCGAACCACCAATTTGTCCTCCCCCCAAATCCAAATACCCTCAATTAATTTTGCGGTTCCAATGATCAATAAATAAATAATTATAATTGTTAATTCGTTGATATGGTTTTATTAGCAGAAGGAGGGCTAAGGGCCAGAACTTTTTTGATATTCGCAATTTTAACTGGCCGGAATTTGGAAAATTCCGGGAAACGGAAAGAAGACTGGTTTTGGCCGGACTCAAATTCGTCGAAATTTGGAAACAAAAGTGAAAATAATAAGGGAATGGAACTAATGTAATTTTCTTTCAAGATTTTTCGATTTTTTAGCTTTTTTCGAGCCGGATCCAGTGAGGGGTGAACGTGCCGGTCGGGGCTGGATCCGCCTGGTCCATTCACGTAGTGGTCGAATTCTGTGTTTGGGCAAGCGCCGAGGCCTCGTAGCCCGAAAAGTAAGAAATTTTGGAATACATAACTATTTTCTTAAATGAATTCCATTTGGCGATATTTACAGGTTTGTTTTATATAATCAGCGCGAAAAATCGAATAAAGTTTCAATTTATTTTTTAATTCCTCGTGATTATGACGCGGAAGCATGTTCAGTTAAAAATTAGTGTTGTCTGACTTCTTTTTCTCTGTTCATTCACTCTTCCTGTAACATTCTACAATAAGGAATTCGTTTCAAATTCACGAGGGTTCAAAGCTGGTTAAGCAGTTCCAATTTTTATTTTACTTTGCATACATTAACATTAACTGTATCATGTTCATATTTACCATATTTGATTATGTTAAGATGTCATTCAAAAATTGGCAAAAATTATAATTAGGCCAATTTCATGCTTATCGGCCTCGAAAAAGTTTTAGAACCCTTTATTGGAAATTCATTTTTCAAAAAATTGCTTTATCTCTTTTGGTTTCCCAGAAAATTTTGTATTTTCAGCGGAACTCCCACAGCCTGCGGAATCCCCTTTGCTGGCTGCGCGAGCAGCTCAGTCCCTCTGGCTACAGTTCCCTGTTTTCTGCGCGTCCGATCGGTTTCTCACCTTCCACGGGGCGTCCGATCACCCGAAACCCGAAAAAGGCCCTCCGACGATGCTTCCGCTTCTCCAAATTGATCACCCAGAGGCGGAGCAACCAGAACATGACCAACACCGGAAGATCAGGGTCAGACTCAGGAATCTTGGCATTGTGGTGTCATACCAAGAATCCATTCTTTCAACCCAAAAAAATTCGTCTATTTCCATAGTTTCGACCAACTATTTTTCGATGTTGACATCGAAATGAAATCTCCAGTATATCTCCAATTCCGAATCCGATTTATAGACTGCTTAAGTGCTAATTCAGAATAACTGCCGGCACTCATTGCCCCGAGAGAGTTGTGCCTTCGCCAATGCGGAGGACTCGGGCGGGCGATGAGTCGGCTCTGCGGGAGATGGCACGGCAAACACTGTTGTCCAAGGTGGAAGCTCGAGAGCAGCAAGACCAAGGGGGATCAGCAACAGCTGAGGATGACCAAGTCCTTTCTCTTAGCGATTTGATATATTCCTAAGGGCGGACCCCCATATCTCGAATTTCGGAGGGGAGCTTCTGACAGAAAAAAAAGTTATGGCCAGACCATTGACCAAAATCACGAGTTTATGGCTTAACTTGGCCACAACTTTTTTCTACTCGGCCAAATCGGTTAGTTGTTCGTTCTTGCAAGACATTTAGAGCTATCTTTTGATATCAAACTCATTTCTCTATGTTTTACCTGAAAAAAGTTATGAGCATTTTTCTAGCGCGGGGGTGAAAACCGTTGTTTCGGGTTTCTGAACCCCATCAGGATCAAAAAATCGGGGATTTAAATTTATCGATAACTTTCTGTTTCGGGGAGGTTGTTTCCTAGTTGCCGACAAGTCAGGTCGAGTATGTCACCGAAAAAGATGCCCTGTGGGTTTTCGGGAGCCCGTCGCCCCAGGGATTAACCCGTGGAATAGACTGAACTCGTCCGCCCAAATCCAATTAGGCGATGAAGGACAAATGCACCATTTGTGACCGCAATCACTCTTTTATGTATGTCCGATCATTATATATTGTAATGCTCACCTTCATTTTCACTGTGCCTTTTGCAAAAAATGAATAAAAATTAATCGTGAAATGATTGAACAATCTAAGCGGATGGATGGAACAATTTGAAAAATGATCGAAAATCTATATACAGTATTATCTATGATAAAAAAGTGATCTCTTAAAAATTTATTCCAATTCATTCGGATTTTACAGGAAGATAAGGCCCAATCATCTTCAGCAAAGATAATACTCCCAAACCGAGGTCATTGATCTAATTTAGTGCACTTTTCACTGATCTTTGAACTCTTGTTCTTTCGCTTCCGGTTTGATCCTCATCCGCTTTCTTCCGCTTCCGGTTTGATCCTCATCAGCTTTCTTCCGCTTCCGGCATCATCCTCATCCGCTTTCTTCCGCTTCCGGTTTGATCCTCATCAGCTTTCTTCCGCTTCCGGCATCATCCTCATCCGCTTCCTTCCGCTTCCGGCTTGATCCTCATCCGCTTTCTTCCGCTTCCGGCATCATCCTCATCCGCTTTCTTCCGCTTCCGGCATCATCCGCATCCGTGCTCCTCCCTCCTCATCCTCGTCATCGCCCACATTTGAGGAGTGTTCGCTCTCCTCCCTGATGGTCTCGCCGACAATGTTTCTGCCCGGCGGCATCAGCAAGTTTCTCAACTCGCCGTCGGGATTCGAACTTTCTGTTCCGCTTCCGTTCCGATCCGGACCCGAAGTTCCGCCGAAGCGTAACTTGACTGTCCGTTCGGTTTCCATCGCTTCCTCCTCCTCCGCCTCGTCAAGACGCTCGCCGCTCACGGCCCGCTCGATCTTCCCACAGATCCCATTGGCGAAGGCAAACTCGTGTGGGGCCATCCAACGCTCGATTGAGCTGAACATTTATTTAATGGAATCAGATTAGGTAGACGATGTTAATGATGTGCAAAGTGGATCCCGTCATCGAGTGTCCAATGGCAAAAATTTGGACCGTAAAGGGCTAACAGATGGATGCTTCGAATTTTTATTCATAAAAGCATTGCTGCGACTATGTATTTGAACCTTAAAATGATCCCTGATCCCTGGATTTTTAATTCGAATTAGGTTCTGCTGGTCCGTTCTTCGGTCGATTCTGATCCAGAATCCGATCACAATCGATCCCAATCCAGTTCTCGTCTAAACTTCTCGCTTGCCGGATCAAAATACTTTTATCCGATTCCATTTTGGTGGCCCATTTCGACTTTCAAAATGCTCTTCTTCCACTGACCGTTGCATTGTGCCAAAAATGGCGCCAGACACGGAAAGCATCGCGATTGAGAGGGGGACCAGCAGGAACGGGGACAGCTGGTGCAGGGAACGGCCACAGATGGTGGTCAGGGCCAGCAGGACGACAAACAGCGAGTCCAGGAAGGAACTCTGAAAAATAAAAAGTTCGGAGAAAAGGGAACAACTATGAAGAGGATTGTTCGAAAAGCCCGAGAAAAGGTCAAATATGCCCTAAAAAACTACAGATTGGATCCGGAATGGACCTTTAAGGGTATGAAACCCGATCTTTTTGGGTTTTAAAGCTATGGAATTTTTCCAGACTCCATAAGAAGTAAGCTTTATCCTTTTTCAGGCTGGGTAGTTCAATTATCTGATTTTGTTAGGGTTATTAAAATACAAAAATCAGGGGAAAAAAGAATTCACTTTGAGCTCGTCCTCTTCGTCCTCCACCAGTGCAATGTCGACCACAATTGCCGAAACCAACACAACGCCAATGAACAATGCCAAAAGTCCCAAAGTAGCTGATCTGGCACGAAAGAATAAAGTTAGGCATACAAATTCACAGTAATTTGTCAACAAAAAAGAATATTGGATTTTCGGATTGGATATGGGTCCAAAGAACTCGAAAACCCATAAACCAGATTACAACTAAATTGTAATCTTTTCCTCTACTGTGGAAATCTCAATCTGACTGCACGTGGGACCTGAAATTTGCGCCGATCAGGGCATTCACTGCCTTCACACAGTGTCCGATGTGGATCAGCGCCAAAGGGATGCCGAGAATGGCGAAAAGGGCTGTGAACAGTTTGGTGAAGGGGCCGTGTTCTGCAGGGGCCATGTCCGTCAAAGGGCCGCCCCCTGTGTTGAGAGGAAATTGGGGGAATCGTGGGATTTGGAACCCGAGAATGGGAATAATCTGATGGGAATCCGGATAATGAGGAATAGGAATCCGGGAACCGAAGAATTTACGAATTGGGGAATTCAAGAATGTAGGAACACGGGAATCCGGAACAAAAGAACCCGGGAATGAGAATTTGGAGTTAAGAATCCGGGAATGGAAATTTTGGAATGGGACTAAATCCGGGATCTGGATGGAATATCAGGGGATGTGACAATTCGGGAATACATTGGTCATTGTACCCATTGTGGTGACAGCCAAAATCGACGAGCGGAAAGTTGACGAAAAGGTCCATGGAGAAGGATCATCGACGACGGCGGATTGACCGGTGCACAAATTTACACTTTCGGAGGCCAAAAGTCTTTCGTAGGCGTCCAATTTGGTGTTGGCCAGCAGGGACCAGTCGGATTCTGGAAAATATACTTACCGGTATCAGATACAACACTGATAACTTTGAATAACCAATACCGTACCCACCGACTTGAAATTGCCAACTGATGATTACTGTCTTATCCGCTACCGTACTCATCAGTCCCGATACCCACAAACCTAATCACCCGATATTCTCTTTACAAAACTATCTTTCTACGTTAGCCCAATATCCGTATGTTTAAGCCTGTATATTCCTGCCATCGTATAATGAATAAATTTTTTCTTTATTTGAAAATGAAATTAAATAGGTTTTATATTCTCCGGTATATGAAGGCCTTATCATTCATTAGTCATAAATATAATTAATTTTTTAAATAAATTATTTGGTGCTACTGAAAAGTACCGGGCATTTCTAAATCTCTAATCACTCGATACCGTACCCTGTCCCCACAATTTCACAACCATTTCGATACTGTCTCCTCGTTGTGCTATTACCGTACCCGATCGAGCAGCTACCGCCTCGGCCCACAGCGTGTTCAGCAGTTCGGTGCGCTCAAAGTCCATCCGGCGACTTCGCTGCAACTCCCGCGGGTCCCTGGCCATCTCTGCGCGAAGTTTGGCCAATTCAATTTGGCCGATCAGACACAATAAAAGGGAAGTGATCAGAAGGTAGGCGAGGAGGAGGAGGAGGGAGAAGAGGGCACGGCGGAAGGCGAGCTCGAAGCTGGAGTCCAGCTTGAGCAGGAGGGCCATTTTGGAGGGGATTGGTGACTGGAATCCAACAGTTGGGATTGGAAGGAATAACGTATCCTCGAACGGATATATTAAAGGATTTCAACTTATAACTCGAGTCCCAAACCAAAATTACAATATCTTCTTTGAAATTCCCGGTAAAAAATTAATTAAACCCGAAAATAGCCTATTTAGGATTTGGAGAAGCATAATGAATTTATTTTATTTCAACATTCTGAAAAAATTCTAATTGAGCATTTCCACTTATTCATACTGTATGTAAATTAACGAATAGTAGAAAAAATATATAAATATTTTGGTTGGTAAAATAAAAGCTAACTTGTAAGATCTAGTGATTAAATTCTTGTCCGTATGATTTTTTTAATGGAAAAATAGGAATTTCAATTTAATAAAATAAATTTATGTAAGAGTGTGAAGGATGTAAGAAGGAGACGATGGGGTTTGCTTGATCAGATCAATTGTTGACGGATTTGAGTGATTGGATGGGGATGCTGAGGCTGAGGAACACAATTGGCTTTTAGGTCTCCCTGAAACGGATCAAGCAATGATCGGGAGTATCGATCGGTTTGTCCCGTTAAGAAATTTATTCGGGAGTTTGGCAAGAAATAATGGAGTTTGGATGAAGAGGAGGAATGCAGCAAATATTGAGGAAAAATGAATGGAATCCATTTGTATGTTGTCCATATATACTGTATAAATCTACATCTAATTTTTCATTTTATCTGTATTGATTGGTCAATTTGCATCCTTTTTGTTGGTGAGCGAGCATAAAATGCGCGTCAGAAAAATGTGGAAATCCCTTTAAGTTATAATTTTTTGAAACGATTTTGTGCAATATAAATTTTCCATAGGCTGATCATACGTGTTGTTTTGTTCTTAATTTATGGACTCGGTCATTAGAGTCCTCACGTTAGAGTCCCGACACGTTAGAGTCCCCACTTTAGAGCAGAGATCATATCTGTCCTTTTTTTAAAGATTTGTCCTTCTTTTGGACCAAGGAGGTTGTCCTTTTGTCCTTTATTTTTGGATTTTGGAAAATTTTATTCAAAAAATTACCAATTTTCTTAAGGAAAAGGGAGTAAATTTTTAAAATTTCCCCCGGCGGCCCGCCGGCACACCAAACATTTGATAATTTTTGGATACTTATGAAGATGAATTTGGAGGAATTAAGACAGGTAAAAAAGGATGAAATTATACGGATTATTACAAATGTAAAGACAACAATGAAACGAAATAGTTGGTGGGAAAAATCATGCGTAAAATTGATTATTACATCAAATTTTTCATTTTTAAAAGTGTCCTTTATTCTGAGGATTTTCCCCAATGAAATCCTTTATTTTCGCTCTTGCTGTCCTTTTCTGAAAATTTTCGATACGACCTCTGCTTTAGAGTCCCCGTTGTTATTAGGCCGTTAGAGTTGCCTTCCGCGTCCTTCACAAACCTTTTCGCGCCATTTCCATATCCTTACACTTACCTTCTCAAACCCTTCCGCGCCCTTTCCATATCCTCCCGCTTACCTTACCAAACTCTTCCGCTTACCTTCCCAAACCCTTCCGCGTCCTTCACAAACTTTTCCGCGTCATTCCCATATCCTTCCGCCTACCTTCCCAAACCCTTCCGCGCCCTTCCCATATCCTTCCGCTTACCATACCAAACCCTTCCGCGTCCTTCCAGAGCTCTTCCGGAAAGTAGGCAGATGTATGCGGAAGGTGATTAGATGTGATGCGGATGGATGCGGAAGAATTGGGGACTCTAACGGCCAATAACAGCGGGGACTCTACCGTGGGGACTCTAAAGTAGAGACTCTATGTGGGACTCTAACGACCCTCACCGCTTAATTTAACATAGGGAAAAATTCGCTTCGAAAAATTATAGGCTCAAATGAAGAAGCCAGATTTCCACATTTTTCTGACGCGAATTGTATCTGTTCTCGTGGCTTAAAAACCGAATTCCGCGATATTCGGTGTTTCGTGAATCTGGTATTTTGTAGTTGTAGTTTAGAGAAGTTTTTCGTGGCAATGTGCAAGCTCTCTCACATCACAGCTTTGCAAATTTATCTCGCACTGGCTAAGGTATACTACTCGAGCGAAACATGACGTTTGAGCGCGGCCGGTTGAGCGCCAGAGCTAGAAAAATCGTTATAACTTAGGTCAAACGAAAGACGGAGTAACGAGTTTGGTGTCAATAGATAGGTCAAATCAGGGCTCCGATCTGTCCTGATTTCTCAGATTTGTCCTGATTTTGAGGGTCCAAATCTGAGGAAAATAAAATGTCCTGCTTTCTCAGATTTGTCCTGATTTTGGACCTCTGTCCTTATTTTGTCCGGATTTTCGAATTTTTAGCGAAATTCCTTTAAAAAATGGCCAATTTTCTTGAGAAAAGAGAGCTAAATTTCCAAAATTTTCTCCGGCGGCCCCTATCGGGACCGCCGGCACCCTGATCAGTATTTTTTCCCAAAAAATATCTTAAAAATGACCAATTTTCATAAGAAAAGAACTAAATTTCCAAAATTTTCTCAGGCCGCCTTTATTGAGGCCGTCGATATCTCCATAACACTGAATTTAAAAACAAAAAAAAACTGACCAATTTTCTTAATAAAAAAACTAAATTTTCAAAATTTTCTTCGCCGGCCCCTATCGAGGCCGGCGCCGCCACCCCTAAAGAAAATGAATTACTTTAAAAATACTAACAAAAAATAATCAATTTTCTTAAGAGAAAAGCCTAAATTTTCTAAAATTTCTCCGGCGGCCCCTGTCGGGACCGCCGGACCCCCCCCTAGCAGACGTATGATTTACATACTCATTTTATCATTTTATCTACCAAATTATTAAAAATTGATCATAGGTGGCGAGAAAAATGATCTTTGAAGTTTTATTTACACGAATAAATTGATTTACAATTAATTTTAAAGCTTTTGCAAAATGTCCTGATTTTTGACCATGTTTGGTAATGAAAATCTGATTTTTTGGTCATGATGTCCTGATTTTGAAAAATTTTCGATCGGAGCCCTGGTCTAAATGTCTGCTATAAAAATAAAAAAGAGATCATCCGGATTGGCCAAGTGGGAAAAGAGGTATGGCCAAATCTTTGGCCAAAATCACGATTTTAGAGCTTAATTTGGCCATAGCTTTTTTTTCTACTTGGCCAATCTGGATGATCTCTTTTGCCTCTTCCGTCTTTCGTTTGAGCTGAGTTATAATGATTTTTCTAGCTCTGGCGCTCAAACGTCCCCTACCGTACTCGGGTGATTAAACGACCCTAAAATCATTTGGTAAATTCAAAGTGAAAATTAGTGAAACGAAAAATACAAAATAAAAAATTACAAAACACTAACAATGAAACACCGGAAAATGCGATTTCGTCTTTCGTGAGCCCGCTGTTCTATGGCGCCATGAAAATTCGTCAGTGAGAAAACTCGTCAGTAAGAAAATTCGTCAGTAGGAAAATTCGTCAGTGAGTGTTGACCTCGATAACGAACCAACTTATATTTTACATTTTTATCTAAATAGTTTATAAGGAATATATATATATATATATTTTGAATGTAAAATATCGATATAAATTCACGAAATATACGCATAAAAAACGGCCAAAATCGTAAAATATTTACTTATAAAAATTAATGAAAAATCGATATAAAATTTTCAAATTAAGTGTGAAAAACCATGAAAAATTATTCAAAAGTGTGTTAAAAACGTTTAAAAAATCCTAAAGATCCAAATGGCAAACTAAAATCTAAATAAATTTTTTTGTGGTTTACTAAGCCAAAACACCAGGCCCGGCGCCAGAGAGGGGCAACTTCCCCAGCCTAGCTGACGTTATCTTAGGGAAAACCCGATACAGGACTAAAAATACCTTCTAAAATTTGATATCCATGCACCTGCTCCAAATGATCCTTAGCACATGACACGATCTGTTTATACCATTGGTATCCCTGTACAAAAACCAATACCCATGCAC
Source organism: Rotylenchulus reniformis (assembly GCA_001026735.1). Classification (NCBI taxonomy): domain Eukaryota; kingdom Metazoa; phylum Nematoda; class Chromadorea; order Rhabditida; family Hoplolaimidae; genus Rotylenchulus; species Rotylenchulus reniformis. Next base: position 43,898 of record LDKF01000622.1, on the reverse strand, counting down.
CAAACTCAGCCATAACCATAATAGCATGCATTTCTCTCCTAAACTCGAAAAATTTCAAGAAAAAATTATAATTTTCTTAAGAAAAATGCAATTATTTTCAAAAATTTTCGTTTGTGCCCCCTCCAAAATTTTTTTCTGGCGCCCTACAAAACACGCGAAGTGGTCTTTCATTATTCGGAATTCCTTGAAAATTTTTGAAATTTTCCAAAAAAGATATTCCGATAAAATAAAAAAATCCCACTGACGAATTTTCTCACTGACGGATTTTCCGCTGACGAATTTTCCTGGCCCGCTGTTCTATAGTAACGTGTCAGAGACGCACATGCTTGTTTTTTCTACTCCGGTATTATTGGAACTTTGGATTTTCCCCATTATAGGGTGAAATGTATAAATATAAATTGGAGCTTTTCCGATTTTATTTTCGATTTTGGCAACTTTTTCAAAATGTACCAAAAATGGTAAAACTTTCTACAAAAAAATCATGAAAAATTTTATGCGAAAAAATCATACAGTTTAAATAAAAAAAGTAGGGATATCAGATCAACTTGAAAAATGTGTTTTGCGAGGATTTTAGACCATTTCATTTCAGAGTAGAGATCGGACTGGGGTTGGGCCCAGATCTGGGGTTTTCTGGTTTTTTTTTCTGGGGTTTTCTGGGAATTTTCTGGGTCTGGGGTTTTTCTGGGGTTTTAACCCAGAAATCCCCAGAAAATCAGGTTTTTCTGAAAAAAACCCCAGACCCCAGGTCTGCAAACCTGGGGTTTTCTGGGGTCTGGTTCTGGGGTTTTCAGATCATCGATTTTTAAAATTTTTCTGTTCAAAAAAAGTACAAAATTCTTAATAAAATTGAATTTTTTTCTCCAATTTTGTAATATATAAATTAATTTAATTATCTTCTTATTTTTTTACACATGTTACTTCGATTTTATGAATAAATTTTCGAAATTAGACATTTTCGAACCTGGGCCCAGGTCCATTTTGACCTGGGGTTTTCTGGTTCTGCGGTTTTCTGGGGTTTTAACCCAGAAATCCCCAGAAAACCAGGTTTTTTGAACCCCAGAACCAGAACCAGATTTTGAAATTTTTCCGATCTCTATTTCAGAGATCAGCTTAAAAAAGTCATTTGATTTCAATTCTGTTTTTTTATCAATTTCAATCGATATTTTCATTTCAGATTAAATTGTGATGTAATTAAATAAATTCATCTTCTCTCCATTTTTTGTTGCTAAATTATATTTTATCAAATTATGGCATCACCATTTTCCACAGCTGATTTAACCCCGGATGAATATGAGCAACTGGCTCGGATCAGGTCAGCAGTAAAATTTTTAAAAGATATAAAAATTTAATTTAAGAACTCGGAAAATGGAGTTACTCGATGAAATTCAGGTAGAACTTATATTTATTTATTTACATTCGGGAAAAAATTTAGCATTTACAAGATGAATTGTCAAAGACAAATACTCGAATCGAATCCATAACAGGCGTTCCTGATAAGTAATTTTGTTTTTCCGTATAAAACTAAATTTTCTGTTTTTAGACATAATACTTTGAACAAAACCCACAGTCTTGCCAGAAAAAAGTTCAATGAAAATCCCCGTAAAGGTCTAAGGCATTTGATTGAATCTGGATTGGTCACTGGAACTGCCAAAGATGTTGCCAGACTTTTCTTGTTTTCCGGCGATGGAATTAAAAAGGTAAGTTTGATTAATTAGTATTTCTGAATTCAAGAATGAGAATTACACTAATTTTTCAGTCAGCAATTGGAGATTTTCTTGGCGAGAAGGACAATTTCAACTTGGAAGTGTTGGGCCATTTTATACAACTTCAGGATTTTCGATCGTTGAACTTGGTCCAAGCAATGCGAGATTTCCTTTTGCGTTTCCGATTGCCGGGTGAAGCGCAAAAAATTGACCGGATCATGGAATGTTTTGCAAGTCAGTATTGTTCGCAAAACCCAAAAGTCTTCGATCATCCAGGTTTTGGTATCATTATTATAAAATATTTGTGAATTTTTTATTAAAGATACTTGTTATACGCTCTGCTATGCAATAATAATGTTGAACACTTCATTACATAATCCAAGTGTGAAAGAACGCATGAAATTGGAGAACTTTTTGCATATCACCGATTCTTTGAATGTTTCGCCAGAATTTGTCACGGTTTTTTTTTTTTTTGAATTTTTTAAATGTTTTTGATTTAAAAAATTCAGGACATTTATAATTCGATTCGGTCTGAAGCGTTCAAATTTCCGGAAGAGGACCAGCGAGACCATTGTTCGGCAGCTGTATTTCAACATGCCGAGAAACAGGGCTGGCTCCAAAAGCAAGGTTTTTCTTGCTTTACCGCAAAAATTTTAAAATTAATTTTAGGAAGTCGTTATAAGACGTGGAATAGACGATGGTTTGTGCTGGCAAATCGGTGTCTTTACTATTTCGAATTTATTAACGTAAGTTTGACTAAAATAGCCTATTTTGATAAAAATTATTTTTCCATTTTCAGAGCAAAGAACCCAAGGGAATCATCCCGCTAGAAAATATTCGAGTTCGAGTGGGTTAATCTTCTTGAAATTAATAATTTTTTGCTTTTTTCATAATAATTTTTTGCTTTTTTCATGTACTTGGGCAAGAGGTTGACACGGGCAAACGACCAAATGCCTTTGAGATTTACTCTCCGAATTCGGACGTGATCAAGGCGTGTAAAACCGATTCAGAGGGTCGACTGTTGGAGGGTCAGCACAGCGCCTATCGAGTTGCAGCACCCAGCCGAGAGGAAATGCACTCGTGGATCTCGTCCATTCAGCGGAGCATCAACAAGGACCCGAACATTGAGGAAGTGCTGGAGTCACGGCGAAGACGGATCGCCAGCGGAGGAGCGCTGTCGCTTAAGGAATTGCGCAACGAAGGTGGATGCCAATGAGCGGGCTCCCCAGCTCCCCAGGAGAGAGTAGAGGAAACCATTGATAATTCCATACAATTTCGTTTTGTAATTATTGTATTGCAATTTTCCTTTTATTATTATTAGCGATGTAAATATTCTTGCGGTTTTATCGTCTCGCAACCCTTTATCCGTTTATTTATTATCTAGTAGTAATAAAATGCAATAAATATTACAGAATAGATCCCGAAAAAAATGCGCATTGAATATTCGCATAAATTTTTTAATCATCTCTCCCACTTCTACAAATTACAAAAATCAAGTCGAATTGAAAAAAATATGAACAAATGGAATTTGGTGGACTTTTCACGAAGAATCCAATTATAAATATAATTTTCGCACCATTCGGACTTTAGAATTTGGCCATTTTGGCAGTGTAAACGGTGATTTAGTTTGGGTAGTTTTCTATCTAAATAGTCCTTTCCCACAGGAATATGCGTTGCAGCATTTGCTTTGTACGGGTTCTTGATGCGATGCCCTTTCTGGGGTTAATCAGTAATCACCACTGGGATGAATGAGTCTCAATTAACACTTTTACTCTCGGCTCTTAAATAAGTTCGCGACATAAATAATTGACAATGAGAGTTATCTTCTCCTTATCTGCAAGTTATACAGTATTTGCAAAACATTAATATTTTACTTACATAAAAAAAGAATTGTACGGCCTATCACAATCGGTGATGTTTTGATGGATTGGTGGAAATGACAAATCAGTTGAGAATTGGAAAAGGAGGATAAAAAGTATATGATATAATATTTGTAATTTGTAACCCGACTGCTAATGGCATGGTGTTCATCCATCTCTTGATACCAGTATTCACAAACATTGTCGTCATCTAATATCAAAAATCCGATTCTGAGTCATCAAAAAGGCCTTTACGCGTCTTTGCAGGAGCTGCTATAAAAAAATGACAAAACTCCCAATTAATTAGCAGCTCCGATTCCGAATCTCACCGGTCTTTTTGCGGTCAAAGGGTGGTTCTACTGTCGTTGCTGTCTTCTTTTCCTGCTGCTTCTGATCCCTCTTCGCTATTGTCCCGATTGGCAATTTTATTCCACCCTCCGTAGTTGGTCTTCTCATTGCAACAGAAGAACTAGTCTCGGTGGCTTTCTTGCTGCGGAATCCAAATTCATCATCGCTACTCGAAGAGGAGAAGATTGATCGTGTTTTTTGCTTGACCTGTAAAACAAGTTTTTCATGAATAAACCAACTTTTACGAATATATCTATTAATAAATGATTCTTGTGAATTTTAATCATTGTTAATAAAACACACCGGTGGTGGCACCTTAGACTTCACAGGCAATGATCCCTGCCCGGCTTTTTCCCTCGTCGTTGTTCTCGTGTTTTGCTCCATAACACTTTGTTGTTTGGCTGTTTGTGTTGTGTCCTTCTTGAAGTTGGGTCTTTCTTCCTTTTCTTCCTGTTTTTTCTGTTGTTGATCAGCAGTTCCTTGGATTTGCGGGAATGGTGGTTTGCTTCCCATTTGTGTTGGCGCCCTTCGAGTCGGTCCTTTGGCACGAGTCTAATTCGCATAATTAAAAAATCATTAGAATTAAAAAAAAATGTTTTTTTACCTTTATTGTCTCCGCTGGGAGCGGTGCCTTTTGTTCCTCCTCTCCTGCCCTCGGCTCTTCCATCGTCCTCCTATTAATGTCTTCGCCTCCTCTCCTTCCTCCGATGGGAATTTGAGCTCCAATCTGTGCAATTCGTGCCTTTACTGTTGCTGGACCCAGCTCCTCGTTGCTGGAGATGGCCGACTCGGTCTTCCGCAACGATCTTGGCCTTTCCTGCTGGAATGTCTCATCTTCACCGCTGCTCGGAATTGAGTGCGTCGAGAGCGGGCGACGCGTGAGTGTACGATCTTGCTTAAAAAAACAAACTAGATCAAAGAAAAGTTCCTTAATTAATTCTTGCAATGGGATTAAAAAAATAATTTTTTTAGATCAATAAAAGTTCCTTAACTAATTCTTGTAATGGGATTAAAAAAATTTTTTAATAAAAATCTAAAATCCAACTGATCTTAATGTCACCGGTCCATGTTGAATGATGGCAGTGAGACGATCTGAGAAGGACGTGTCAAATGGCTTGAACACGGGCTTGGACATTTCCTCCTCTTCTACACTTCTTTCGGGCACTTCCTGAACTTCTTTTTCGGGCGATTGCTCAGTAACAACTTCTTCCGTACTCGTGATCTTTATCGGCCCAGGCGACTGCTCTTTCCGCTTCGTTGGCTAAAAGATCAAAAATTGAGTGGGAACAATGTTTTTGCGTGGGTGAGACGAAATGAACTTGGGATCAGAGGAAGTGACGGAGATCAAATGGGTGGTGTGACGCGTTAACTGGCGGAGGGAAGAAGGTCGGAAGGATATTGAGCTTTATTCGAAAGAGCTTATTGGTCGGAAGTCGTAAAATAGAGGTTGAGTGAGGAGAGTGATTAAGGGATAGAGATAAAGAGTCGGGTAAGAGAAAGAGAGTGGATGGAGGGCAGGCAGATCGAGAGGATCTATTGAGTCCCATCCTAAAAACAACGCTGTCCTTTGGGCTTAATGGTTGTTGGACGCGAACGCTTCCCAAATCAATTCCAGTCTCGAGAGGCTGGCCGCTTAAATTTTCCCCAAAATAAGATCGATTTCTCACCTTAAATATTGGTCATAAAAATCTTCAATGTCTAAATATGCTATGGAAAAATAATTGTAAGATAAAGAATGAAGATAATTTTCGTTTATTTAAAAAGAACGGCTTAAATAGTTCCTCTTATTCTAAAAATAAGTAATTCTAAATTCTAATGTTAATTAAGAGATATATTTAACTCAAAAAATTCTTTTCCAAAATAAGTCTTTATCAGATAAATTTACTAATAATTAACTCAATATTTTCTCTTTTAAAGCTAAATTTAAATATGCACAGGAAATACAAAATAATTGACCTTTGAATCAAAGGATCAAAAGGAATGACGAAGAAAGAAAGAAGAGACACAGTTCTCCCCTCATCATATTTTTTGGAAATTTTTTCTTCTGCTTGTGTGGTGATGGCCTTTTTTTGCGTTTAAAAAACCGAATAGCAAACAAAATGCTTTTAAAGGTTGGGATGGGGCGGTCATGGGACATAGAGAAAGATGATGAATATAGAAAGAAAAAATAAATTGTTGATAGCAGAAAATACAGTATATCGAAGTTATTAGAAATATAGTTTAAATTATGTGTAAAACTCACTTTTTCAACAACAACGACCGACTTCACAATGGTTTGCTCATCCGTTTTTCTTGTCTCGACATGGACATGAGGGAGTTTGATAGGTCGCTTAAATATGTAATAATAATAATCAAGAGAAAAGAAAAAATCCTAATATTTGAATCAAAAGGAGATTTATAGTTAGTTAATTAAAAAGACAACAGGCCCGTAGCCAGGGGGGGACAACGTGCCCACCCTCGGAGCAGCTGGTTTCACCGTCGCAAGTTCACCGTCCGCGGTTTCACCGTCGGCTGGTTTCACCGTCATAATATAAATAATAAATTTTTCGTTTAAAGGCTATATGGCGTAATAAAATTTTGTTAAAAATCGAATTTTTTAGCTCTAGTGGGAAAATGGTCTATTTTGGAAAATCATGTATCATACCCCCTGTGAAAAACGACCTATTTTTGTTTAATTTGAAAAATCTTTTTCAATATTATATAAAATAGATTGAATAATTAAAGTATTTTTGCTTTTTACTTAAGTTCTTGTTTTTTATCTGCCGTTTCTCGGAGGGGGGGGTTAGGTACATGGTTTTCAAAAAGGTCACTAGCGCCAAACTTTTCTTAGAAAACTTTAAACCTTAAAATTAAGCTTCGGATTTTCTAATTTTAAAATGTTAGTCATAATAAATTTTCAAATTTCCAAAAGCATCCAATCGAAAAATTTACAATATATTGTACAAAAAACTTTCAAAGGCCTCGATTTTTTTGCAGCAGTTAATCGAAAGTGCATCGCTTAATTTATTTTTTAATGATTTTTAGTGAAAATTTTATTATTTATATTTTGACGGTGAAACCAGCCGACGGTGAAACCAATTGACGGTGAAACCAGCGACGGTGAAACCGCGACGGTGAACTCGCGACGGTGAAACCGCGACGGTGAAACTAGGTGCACTGATCTCCCCTAACCGGGAGATGGAGGTGAACCATGGAAGCACGCTTTCCAAATTCAAAGGTACAGCTCGCCCGAACACTATGGGAGAGTTGGAGAAGTCGACCACTGGGAGTGGATCCGATCAGCACGCTGATCGCTGCGCAACGGATGCTAAGGACTGGGACGAGGGAACCCGAGTGTTCATGTTGTCCACCAACGGGGGAATACCCCCGGGCGACAACCAACGCTCGGTGGCCGGCCAAGAGAGGGTGGAGAGTGGGCCCAGCGCCCCCTCGAAGCCTGGCCAAGGGACTTGGGCACCGGAGGCGGTGATCCCGATCCCTGTCACCCTCGGAACCCTGACTTCCCTAGCCGCTTCGGCTTTGGATGCTCAGGCTCGGACAGGAACATATTTTTCATTATTTACTGAATGAAGGAGAAAAAAACAAATAACGAAAAGAGAGGAGAGTGCGAGTTTGGGTGGTGGGGCTTCAATGAAGAAGCNAGAACCAAAAAATGAAAAGGGTCGTGTTTTTTTTTTTTTTTGAAAAATTTGAAGAAAAAATCGCAAAAATAAATAATATGTTTGATTATCAAGAGATAACTTACAATAAGATCTTTATTTAGGAAAGTGTTAATGTTCTAAAATCAAAAAATAATGCTAACATAATAATAATTCGCCATGTTCGCAAATTCACTCTAATGAAATGACTAAATAAATCGTTTAATTAAATATTCTGATAGTATCATCAAAAAGTTTCCTCGTCCCCCTTAAAACAGTTCAATTAACTTTATTAACTTTCTCACCTTTTCTTCCTCTTCTTCACTGCTACTACTGCTGAAGAGGCTCTTCTTGACCCTCTTCTCGATTCTCGTTTTTGCCATGATTTTATTCGGTATTTCCTGCTCTTCTATGGATTTTGGTCTCAATATTGTGAAATTTTTCGGATTTTTGGGCGGTTGTTGTTGAACAATTTCCTTCGTTGATATGTCTTGCGTTGATAGGGTCGAGGCTTCTTCTGTCAAAATTTGCGCAGGGAATCTGGGCCGATCAGGCTAAATATTTAAAGAAATTTTCATAATAAAAAAGATATTTTTAGTTCCATACTTGAGTATGAGTCTGCATTTGCGGCCTTTGTTCGATTTCCTCAGTGAATAAAATTCGTTTTGGTGGTGTATCTTTTGGCGGCAGAGTATTCGTTATGGACTTAAAAATATTGAAAAATTCATGATTACTTATAATTTTCTCAAAGTCCTAACATTTTCTTGCCCTTTTTGCTTCTCTGCCCTTATCCCTCTTTCGACTATTTCATCCATCAATGCAGCTCTCAATCCACCTCCACTTGCAGTTCCCATCGGGTTTTTGACCACAATGGGATCTTGAGGTGGCGCTGATCGACCTGATGAGATTGAAGAAACATCTTCCTCCGCGGGCTTGACTGGTGAAATTACACTAAAATGGAAGTTGAAAAATAAAGCAATTAAAAAATTTTCTGATTTTTTTACTATATAGCTTGTACGGCTGTATAACTAAAATTTCTTAGCCCTCACTTGACACCATTTTTAAAGAAATAAAGATTATTTTTTCATATTGCACTATTTAATGCTGATGGATTGAATAGTTGTTAAAAATCGCATGAAAATTTTAATTAAAAAATAAGAAAAAATGAGCCAGCCTATCCGTGGATTTTCTTTTCATTCTATTTCAAATATTTATAAGTATTTCCCCGGCTTGCCTGCTCTCCTTGATTGTATTGGCCTTTGGTTCCCTGCTCCTTTCTCCTTCAGCCTTCTTTAATGCCGCGCAAAATTCTGGCGATCCGATGATCGGTGGCAACTCCTCGCTAAACAGCATTCTCTTTTTTTGATTGATGTTGCGATTTGAGGGCAAAGGCGAATTGGATGAGGATGGGTCCAGGGGATCTGCAGATCCCAAGCTTGTTCCTGGTTGCTGATCCAATTGCACCGAATCGAACAGTTCAAAACCACGCCGAATGGCGTTAGAAATCGCATTGATAGTGCGGCGTTCGAATTCAGCACGGGAATCCTGTGGAATACAAAAAATTTTGATATTTTGGTAAAAATGTAAAATGTTTGAAAAGCAAAATAGTGTATAAAAATAATATATGGGACTCGCAAAATAGATTTAAAATATATCTGATATTCCAGTTATTAAATGATATATAAAATTTTTGAAAATTAAAAATTTTGGATTTGCATTAACTTACCATTGATATGTTTTTGGATGCATTAGAGGTTTCAATCTTTCTTCTATCCAACAAAATATCTGCAGAAAGGTCGTCCACATGCTTAATCGGAATTATTTACAAACAATTATGCATAAAATTTAGAGGGCAACATTCCTAAAAAATTTCCAAATAACTTTTACCTGTCAAAAAATTTAATAAAATAATCAAAAATAAAAAGATTAATTTTTTCCGAAAATATTATGTAGAATGTGAGTTCAGGTTAATCAATCAGAATGATCATATAGATTCAAACTTCATAACGGATCCCAGGTATAAACTTTACCTCCTCCACCAATCGCTCCATTTTCACACAACCGATACGATTGCGGACATTGCCCAATCGGATCTCCAACAAATCCAGATCCCGTTCCAAATCATTCCCCATAGAATCAAATTCCTCCATAGAGGTGAGAATTCCAGAAATAGAATTGCGAAGATCATCTCTCAACTGTAAACTATTTTAAGGATTCAAAAAATTCTGAAACTCACCTCAATGTCCTGTTTCAATGTCCAATTATGGACTTTCCCTGCAAATTCCTCGTACTTGTTCGCCTTTGAAGAGAGCGGATCCATTTCACAAAAAAGGTTTAAAATCCATCTTTAATTAATTTTTAGTTTTTAAAAAAGGTTATTAAAGTATCTTGATTGAAAAAAACAGATCCAATGATATAAACGGTTCCCTATCGATCCACTAGAAAAAAGTTTTTTTTAAGGAATGACACTATTAATTTCATGAATATTCGGAAATTCAAACTAGGAGTTATTCATCCTTTCTACTTTGAAAATATTTAATGGAATTGTCAAATATATAAAAGGCTTTCAAAAACTCTAATTACAAAGAATTAAATGGTCATGTTCCCAATTTTTCGCCAAATGCACAAATCACAAAACAATGCAAAATTAGATCAAAGTAATCCTTCCAATTCTCGCAAGAATTCATCGCATGCTTCATCCGCAGTTTTCGACTGCTGTGAAGATATTGTCGATTTCTTCATAGTTTTTTGGGGGACAATCCTTGTCGGTCCGGCAATAGAAGATGTCGGAATTTTGGGCCCGATTGCGGATGGTTGCGACATGACAGGACGTTGTATTTTCACTGCGGTTGGCACAAATCGGGTGGCTTCTCGCTTAATGTTTCGCATTTGTGGAGCTGCGGAAATGGTCACTGTTTCTGTAGAGCCCGATGAAGTAACATCAACTGTCGGTTTTACAACCTTAAAATTGGAAAAATGTGATATAAAATTAATTTATTAAAAATAAGACAACAACTTTAAATAAATTATGCATGCATGCAAGAAAAATTGCTTTTGACCTGAGGTGCTGCTGAAATGACTGCCGATGGGTAGGGTTCTGATGCGTAGTTTATAAGGCCAGTCTTCGACTGTTGTGGTTGCTGGAATGTTTGATTGGCGTTGTTGCCACCCGCCATCATCCCTGGCTGTTGCTGAGGCGGAATCGGCATTCGGCCAGTACGCATCGCTTGAGCATGCATCTCTGGCGGCATGTTTGGCGGATAAAAGCCTGAATAACTTTCCTCAGCATTAATCAAATTTTAAAAATCAATATCTTTATTCCATTTTTACCTGGTGGATATCCTGGCGGCAGCGGAGCCATTCCCGGTGGAAGTGGTCTTCCCATAGATGCTGGAGGCATTACAGGAGGGGCGGCACGCGAATAGACAGGTTGTTGCTGAGGTGGAGGTTCTTTCTCGACAGCTAACATACTCTCCGGAACTATAATTATTAAATAATAGGACAAAATAAAAATTACAAAATAATGTAAATTTCGATTCAAGACAACTCACTTTCCACGGGGGCATAATCTTCCTCATCCTCTTCTCTATCATCTTCATCGTCGTCTCCCCTTCGGCGATGCACGCTTTCTCCTCCAAATCGAACTCTTCGGCGCCTTTCACCATCCTCCCTAGACTCTCGCCCTTCTTGCTCTTCCTCGTCTTCTTCATTGTCCGATAACGGTGGTGGCAAACCCGGTGGTGGACCTGTAATTAAAAAATATAAATAGTAAATATATTTTTACTTTTGCGCTTTGTATGCTATGTCTTTGTAATTTGTAATCAAAATGATAAATTTACTAGAGATTTAACAAAGACTGAAGTCGTGAGTCCAGAAACCAGAACCCGCAAAAATTCCTAGATCTCTCGTTGTGATTAATTCTCAGAGAAAGCAACTTAAAGAAGGATATGAATTGCAGTTTAATGTAATTGGAATTTTTATGATTAAATTCACTAATTATTTTTCTACCTGGTGGATATTTGTGCTTCTTTGCCACAGCAGATGGCTTTTTCAGAATGCCGCCTTTTAACGCCAATTGCGGTTCTTGTGGACCGATCAATCCGGGAGTAAATGGAGTTTTTGCTGCATCTGGAGCACCCGGCACACCGATTGGTAGTGGAATTTCTTCAAAATTCGCGTTCACCGAGAACATTTGGGCTCCTAAATTATTCATTTTTCGATCCATATGCCAATTTTTTTGGATGCTTACGAAAATTCTCCTCCTTTTTGGAACGCTCAACCTCATATTCGTATAGCATTTTCTCCAAATTCTTCACCCTCTTTTCTTCTTTCTCCTGTCTTGCCAAATTGATAATTTGGAAGAAAGAACCACGCATTTTATGTCGTTTTTCTTGTATAACATTCAGGGAAAGTTCCCGTTCTGGATCAAATTCTAAAAGACAAATATTGTTTCGATTTTGATACATTCATTCCATTCCAAGCTTCAAGCAAACCTTGATCATCCAGTCTACTCATTTGCTCAATTAATTCCTCCGGATTTCGGCTTTTAACAATTGCTTGTCGTACCATTGTTCGTTGCTTTTTGTTACGTTTCAATTCCTTTGCTCTTTGTTGTTTCCGTTCCCGGTCTGCAGGATTCATAACCCGGCCCGATTTGGTAACACCGGAGCGTTTTCCCATCTTTTGTACTTATTTCTAAACTCTATAAATAATAAAAATTGAGATGAATGTAAATTTAACAATCGGATTTTTTTAGATTCTTATCCCCCATAAGAAGAAAAGAAAGGATTGGTGCCGGTACTTAGATTTCGAGTCATAAGATTGGCCTTTTCCATGCATTCATACATAAAGGTCGGATGGCCACACTGAAACGAAAAAAATCACTGTAGTGTATGTAATTATTGTGGGTTCAGTACATACCTAAAATAGGGGGGTGGGTCGACCAAAAATTTNCCGGCGGTCCCTATCGGGACCGCCGAACCCTCCAAAATTGCTAGAAATTAGCAGGAAATTTAATCAAAATTCTAAAAACAACAACCAAAAAAAGGACCCAATTCCCCAAGAAAATTCGTTAATTTTCAAAAAAATTTCCCGGCGGCCCCTATCGGGGCCGCCGGCGCCCCTCACTCAATACAATGAATTTCTTTAAGAAAGTTGCCTCAAAAAATTGGCCAATTTTTCTCAAGAAATTGGTCTAAATTTTCAAAAATTTTTCTCGGCGGCCCTTATCAGGGCCGCCGGCATTTACAGTGATTAAATCTTTAGAAAAATTGAAAATTTCTTAGCAAAGAGGCCCAAATTCTCCAAATTTTTCTCCGGCGGCCCCTATCGGGGCCGTCGGCACCCTTCATAAAACTGAAAATTTTCCAAAAAATAACGCCTTAAGCAAAATTGCCAAATTTCTCAAGTCCCTTTGCAAATTTAGACATTTTTATACCCCTTCGTAAATTTTTTTTCCCTTTGACCCCCCCTACCTTCGTAAAAATTTTGGCAGATCCCCTTCGTAAAATTTTTGGTCGACCCACCCCCCTATTTTAGGTATGGTTCAGTAAGCTAGAGAGAGAAAGAGAACACAGCAAAAACACGAAACAGGACGTTTGAGAGTCCCAGCTTTTAGTAATTACACTATAATTGCCACCAAGAATGTACCAAAACTCATATGTTTAAAAAAATGATCTATATATTGAAGCGAAATCTTTTATCATTTCCTATTGGATTTTTTATAAAAGCGTTTTTTGTCAGCCACAATTACCACAAAGGACAGAGAAAAAGTGAAAATAGAATGCGAAAAAGAGAGAACACTCACATAAATTCGCTTCAAGTTATAGATTTTTTTAAACGGGCTGATCGCTTTCCGATGGCGACGAGTGTATAACTCACATGTCAGCTTAAATGCAACCTACGGAAAATAGTTTGATGTCAAAAGATAAGTCATGCCTCTATAATCTCTATAAACTATCAAAAGAAGAATTGGATTGGCTTATTAGCTGGAAAGCCTGGAAAAAAAGTTAGGCCAAAATAATCACTTGTATAAGCACTTTTGGCCGATACGGATGATTATTTTGGCCATGGCCATAACTTCTTTCCAACTTGGCCAATCCAGTTCATCTTTTGGTACTTTATAGCAGACACTTAGTCCTATATTTTGTTTGACCATTTATGCTGATGAGTTATAATTTAAAAAAAGCTAGGACTCAACGGGCGGGACTAACCCCGCCCCCATACAGGGGCACAGTTAGTCACAGGGATTGTATGTACGAAACAACGAAGATGTAGAAAACACAAAGTCTCTCCCTTCCACACTCTTTCGTCGCTCTGATTACCGTACCCACTTTTCTATCCGCACGTATGATCCATATTTCTGGAAGATATCCCCGGTATGCGAAACGGGCCATTTGGGCACCGATTGTTATAACTCGGCTCAAACCTAATCTAGAGAAACGAGTTTGGTGTCAAAAGATAGCCCTGAATGTCTGCTACAAAATAAGCCTAAATTCATTCGAATTGGCCCATTGCAAAAAAAGTTATGGCCAAAACAAGCGCTAGTATCGACCAACTCACAAAGCATGCCGATACGGGTGCTTGTTTTGGCCATAACTTTTTTTGCAATGGGCCAATTCGAATGAATTTAGGCTTATTTTGTAGCAGACATTCAGGGCTATCTTTTGACACCAAACTCGTATCTCTAGATTAAGTTTGAGCCGAGTTATAACAATCGGCGCCCAAATGGCCCCGCGCCCAAATGACCCCAACCCCCGGTATGGGGTCAGGTCCCAAGATCCCAGGACCGAAGATCCCAAAAACTTCCCTTCATTCAAAAACTTTTTTTTTAAACATTGCTAGGCCAAAACTATAAAAAGCAAAAAGATGTAGAATTTTAAGGCCCCATTGTTGGCCTTTTTGATTTTTCGAATTTCCCTGAAAAATTTTGCAATTTTTGAAATTTTCGGAAAAAATGCAAAAAATCGATATTTTTAAAAATTTCAAAAATTTCCAAGGAAATTCGGGGAAATTCGAAAAACTAAAAAGGCCAACAGTGGGGCCTTAAAATTCTACACCTTTCTGCTTTTTAGAGTTTTGGCCTAGCAATGTTTAAAAAAAAGTTTTTGAATGAAGGGAAGTTTTTGGGATCTTCGGTCCTGGGATCTTGGGACCTGTAGCCTAATTCATCCCATGCAATGCAAATCCATTCGATTCCGGCGAAAAACATTTTACCAAAAATCAAAAAGCACAGAAAACCCTCCAAAAAGATACATAATTCTACATAATTCTTGATCGACCCTAATTTTTCTTGTTGTAACTCATCTAGCTCTTTATCTAGGTTTCGTTTGAACCGAGTTACGATAAAAATAGGGCGCCGATTGAATTGCTTTGAACCCTCGATCTTTCGAAGCGAATCTTTCACTGAAGTGACAGAGAAAAATAACGGAAAAAGAGTACACAGAGAAAAGATGCAAAGAGAAAGTTCATAAAGGAAAGTTTCCTCTTCATAAAATCGAGGAGCTAAAAAAAGTTTGGAATTCAATGGGATTTTTACGCTGATTATACTATATAACGTTATAACTTATAACCCAAACAGTCCTTTTCATATTTATTTTTTCGTTTCAAAGTTTTCGCTCGACAAAAAAAATTTGCAAATTGATCTCACTGGCGACGTTGTTTTTAATTTAAAGAAGCGGGCTAAGGATTATTTTTTTATCAGTTTTTGAATAAATCAAACTGAAGAATTTTTTAATAACAGTCGTCAAATTAATTTATAGCCTAAAATGAGCAGCAAAATTTCTCGTGATACTTTGAACGAATGCGTTGCCGAAGTGTTGAAGAAATCGCTTGAGAAAAAGCGCAAATTCCGTGAAACGGTTAGACTTTAGATATATTATTTTTTAAATATATTTATCCAAATAGGTCGAATTGCAAATCGCATTGAAGAACTATGATCCACAAAAGGATAAGCGTTTCAGCGGAACTGTCAGGTAATAAATTTGATTATTTAAACTTTTGTTTTTTTAATGAATTTATTTAATAATTGAAGGCTGAAGAACATCCCACGTCCGAAGACAAAAGTGTGCGTTCTGGGTGATCAAAAGCATTTCGATGAGGCCACCGCCAATTCCATTCCGTGCATGACCGCAGACGATTTGAAGAAATTGAACAAGGACAAGAAATTGATCAAGAAGCTCAGCAAAAGTTATGACGCATTCTTAGCCTCGGAATCGCTTATCAAGTTTGTATAATTTTTACTTGAAATTCTTAGCAAAAACCCTTAGGCAAATCCCACGTATCCTGGGTCCAGGACTGAACAAAGCCGGAAAGTTCCCCAGTGTGGTTACGCACAATGATTCGCTGTCTGCAAAAGTGGACGAGGTGAAGGCTACTGTGAAGTTCCAGATGAAAAAGGTTTATTTAGCTTTTAATTTTCAAATACAAATAAAATTTTACATTTATAAGATGAAAAAACCAAAAGATAAATAATAGAATCGAATTTTAATCTTTAACATTTGCCTTTTAAAAATGAAAATAATTTGTACAAATAAGATGGTTATTGATTAGAATGTTAGAATTAAAATAAATGTAAATATATGTAAATCGAACTTAAAATCACAATACCTAGATCTTCCTTCATCATTATTAAAATCCAGTCTTGGGCGAGAGAGCAGGATTGACACTTTAAATTGGCAAATGAGATTTTACAAGTGACAAAATTCAAATTTTTACCGAAAAAATATTCCTTGAAATCCACTGATTTTAAGTCGAATAATATTATTAAATTTTAATCCATGATCACAGGTGTTATGTCTGGCGGTGGCGATTGGTCACGTGGAGATGAGCCAGGAGGAACTGGTGGCCAATATCTCGCTGGGCGTCAATTTCCTCGTTTCTCTGTTGAAGAAGAACTGGCAGAATGTGCGCTCGCTGCACATCAAATCCACCATGGGTGCCCCGCAACGTCTGTACTGATCAGAAGAATTCGGACATTGGTTTTGGGATTGTTTCAAATCAATTTGTTTTCAGAGACCATTGTTGAATGTTTTTTAATATAAAATTTGTTGAAATCAATTACGATGAGAATTTACAATTACAACTAGATTTTTGAGCTTTATCTTTTGACACCTATCTAATTTCTTGTAAGGTTATTTAACTGACAAGTTAGATATATGACAACTGGGCTCTAGTGCTGTTCGAGAGTCAGATTCCCAAGAAGCGAGAACTAGGGTCGAGACCGAGAAATGCTCGAGATTGAGAATTTTTTATATTTGCTTTTAAAAAAAAACTAAATAAATTTAATCATTAAAGTTAAAAAAAATTGCTGCTTGTATAAGCAATACACATACAAGGAAACAATGGAAAAAGGTATTAATGAGGAATTTCACTAATAAGGAAGAGTTAGCCAATATTTTACAAAAGTGAGGAGGTCGGAAGGGGTCTTGGTATTTTATAAGTTTATTTGTTAGGAACGCCAGAGAAAATTGAGATTTTGCCCTTTTTAAGAAGTTTGTCTTTTTTGAAAAAAAATCTCTATATTGGGGGAGTCGTCGGAGCCGCCGGAGAATTTGCGATTTTAAGTACTTCCTACGAAAATTGGTCACACTTTTTTAAATTTTAGAAAAAAAAATCCCAGAATATCCAGTGTAAAAATTTCTAGATTTCCAAGAATCAACAACCGAGAAACGAGACCAAAAGTCAAAAACCCGAGGAAATCTCGACTCGAGAGTCAGGGGGGGTCACTGGCAACTCGACCACTAATAATTTTTCATTTTTATTTCGTAACAATCAGGTAGTGATTGATAAAAATTAATTAAAAGTTTAAAACATTGGAATATTTTTTATGCAGTGCTCGGAAAATCGTACTTTGCTCGTACTCGTACTTCGTACCGGCCCTTTTGAGCCTCTCGTATTTCGTACTCGTACTTCGTACCGGCCCTTTTGAGCCTGTCGTATTTCGTACTCGTACTTCGTACCGGGCCTTTTTGGCCTCTCATAGGTATTCGTACTCGTACCACCTAAAAAGTCTCGTACTTCGTACGTACTCATACTTTTTTCGTACTTTTCTCGTACCTAGCGAAAAAATTACAAAAATTCAAAAAAATTATTCTCGAAAATAAATGCCATTTTTGGAAAAATCATAAATTTTGATATATTTTGTTAAATAACATGAGAATTCGAGTTTTTAATCTTTTCTCTCTGGTGTTGCATTTGTGACCAGAAGCATACAATCAATGTAAGCTGGCCCTTGACATTCCCAAAATGCCTGCCCCTAAAAATGTTTGTCAAAATTTTCGGGTGTGACCATTTTGGGGGGAAGGCTCTGACGAGCAGAAAATATTTCAGCACTAAAGAATAGCCGAAGAAAATTTTTATGAAAAACATTTTATGAATTCAATGAATATCAGGGTGTCTATCTCCAAACTTCAAAATCCTGGCGCCGCCCATAAAAATCCTGGTAAAAATTTCCCAAAATCCTGGCACGTTTTTAAGAAACATTTAAATGCATGATAATTCGCAAAATAAATTTATACATTTCTCTGCACTTGAAACCTTTTTGAGCAATTCTGGGTTGGAAAGGAAGAGATCATAAGCTTGAGAACAATCAAAATCGGGATTCAATTTGATAGAGACAAGTGAATTGAGGAGTTTCAATTTTATAGTTGTTTCCAATTGAGTTTCATTCAAAAATTAACATTTTTGAGGCAAATTTTTTTGGAAGGAATTTTAACATGGGGGGGGGGTGCCGGCGGTCCCGATAGGGGCCGCCGGAGAAATTTTTTTGAAGTTTTATCGAATTTTCTTAAGAAAATTGAACATTTTTTATGCTTAGAAAATTTTCAGTAGTATGGGGGGGGTGTCGGCGGCCCCGATAGGGGTCGCCGGAGAAAATTTTGAGAATTTGGGCCATTTTCCATGAGAAAATTGACCAAGATTTTGACCAATTGGCCAATTTTCTAGTCAAATATAATTAATTTTGGGAAAGTGACAAAATCCTGGTATCAGGAGAAATCCTGTGAAAATCCTGTTAAGGACCTCATTTTCCTGTGAAATACCAGGTTTTCCTGCTAAAATAGACACCCTGATGAATAGGCTACCTATCTGAGTTCCGAATGATCTGAGTTCCGAAAAGGCTAAAAATTATCCGAGTTCCGAAACCGCCAAAAATCGTCTGAGTTCCGAAAAAGCTAAAAATCATCTGAGTTCCGAATGGGCAATGGTGGAGTTTACTAATCCCGAAAAAATTTACAACGAAAGCTTTAATTTTCCAGATACTGCAATTCACTCGGGGTTTTTTTCGAGGATTCTGAACACGATGACAGACTCAGTTTTTCGAATTTCGAACATTTTTAGACCCGAATTCGAAAAGTCGAGAAATCCGCGAAGCTATCCTGAAGCCGGGATCAGTTCATCGCCGGAAGGAATTTGTGGAAATGGATCGGACTCTGCTGCATCTCTGCCGAAATTCGCCACTTCACACTGACCAACATATTGCCATCTTCCTGCAGGCCATCTTGCTGGCACTGAAACAGTTGCTGAATGATCTGGAGCTGAAACTGATGAAATTGGAGATGAAGTCGACGAGTAGAAATTGATGTGGAAAACTGGAAAATGATGTTGATGCAGAAAATTTGCACGTTTCTCCCCTTCATCTTGATTCATTTGATTCTCCCAATTCCCACCCTGGTCCTGTCTCCTTCTGTCCCCATTCATGTTGGATCACTCTTACTTTTGATAGTGAAAGAAGAGATTGGTTTTGTATTTTAACTTATTTTCTGAATTTTATTCGATATTTTATCATTTTCGGAACTCACTGTCAGACAATTTTTTAGCTTTTTCGGAACTCAGACGATTTTTGGCGGGTTCGGAACTCGGACAATTTTTAGCCTTTTCGGAACTCAGATCATTCGGAACTCAGCCATTCGGAACTCAGACGATTTTTGGCGGGTTCGGAACTCGGACAATTTTTAGCCTTTTCGGAACTCAGATCATTCGGAACTCAGCCATTCGGAACTCAGACAATTCGGAACTCCGAGTGGTAGCGGATGAATATACCTATTAAGAGATGCCGAGGGGCGGCGATCCCGATAGGGGCCGCCGGAGAAAATTTTGAAGATTTTTGATCATTTTCATAAGAAAAATTGATCAAAAATTTCGAAAATTCGCCAAAAGTGCCATTCTTAGGGGTGCTTGTCGGTATGAGTTTTTGGGCAAAAAATGGGGTCGTACTTCTTACTCGTACCTCGTACCGCCCTCTTCGGATCCCTCGTACTTCGTACTCGTAGTACGAGTTCCGAGCACTGTTTTTATGGCCATGAGTGTAGAATCGATTAATGGTTAAGAAAAGCCTATCACAAGTTTATTTATTTTTATTTAAATTTGTTGCCAATTTAAATAAAAGTGACCCATCTTTTTTTGTTGCCAATTTAAAAAGTGATCCGTTAAGATGATCATTAATTTATCGATGAGCTTGTTAGATTCATTTTATGACCAATTTTATGCTCTATATTTTGACATTAATTCATTTTTAGTTTCTTTTGAATTGAAATAGGAATTGGGCTCCAAGTTGTCCCCGACCACTTCTGCTTAATGGTCCCAATCACAGTCTGTTTCACCATCATCCATAAATCCTTTCAGGTTGCATCTATCCATCCATCATTCCCTTCTCTTATTTGGCTGTTCTCCTCCTCCCTTTAGCCACAAATGTCATTGGCCAAAGCGATGAGTCACTTTTAAGCAAAACCATCACCGGTGGCGAGACCGATCGCTTGGCATTTGGTGGCGGCGGTTGTGCTCGTCAGTGCCCCGTCATCCATCCTCTTCCTCGGTCCCTCCTTACCTTCCCCATTTGGGCCCTTCCGCCGATCGGGATCGGAACGTTCTTCCCGCCATGAGCTTAATCATCATCATCATCCCCTGTGGGGTGAATCTGCTCATCCCTCCACCGATCATCCCAATTTTCACCTCCAAATCACCTCCTTTCAGCTTCTTCCTTCCCCTCTTCCTTTCCGTTCTTCCTCTCCTCCGCTTATTCATCATCCTTTCTCGTCCTCCTTCCCTCTCTTCCCCTCCCCTTTTATGCCTCCTTCCCCCTGTACAATTGTTCATTTTTGTGTCCCGTTCACTTCTAAAAAGCCTTTGCCTCCTCCCAAGAAAGCGAACACAGTTACACAAAACCTTTTTCCTTTTGTCTGCTTCTTTGATCAGATTTAGTCAATACCAATTAACTTCATTTTTCTAATCTCTCCAAAATGCTTTTACGGATTGGGATCTGTGTACCTGGGAATCAAAAGGGAAAAGTTGGGAAAATTTTGGGATCTGGATGGCCCAAGACCGGAGGGTAGATAATCTCTATTCATCCCAGTCCCCGGGTGTTTCATTTTCTTAGAACAATATGATGAGAAGATGTCTAAACACGATGAAAACCGATTCGAAATGGGACTTCCTTGAACTATTTTGTTTGAAAAGACTGTTCACAGACCACGGACTTGGTTCCCAGTATTTGGCCCTTTTCTCCATAATTCTTTACCCTAAACGAAGAAACAATCGAATTGGCTAATTGATTGGTCATTTTAGCCCAATTTCTACCGTACATTTACATACGAACAGACCATAAATCAAGTCACCGGAAAACCGGTTCTGTACACAATAAATATTGTTAGGCACCCAAATACATAAAGCCAGAAAGAAGGACCCTTTTCCATTTTTAAAAGCCAATTTAAAAATCCCAAATAATTCCATTCCTATAGCAAAATCGATCAAATTAAAATATTCCATATCGACGCGATGCTGTGCCCTGGGGTTTGTTGCGTCAGTGTGCGGTGGTTCCGGTTCGGGTCCATACTGGCCTTACAAATTCTAGAGTACTCTCATCGTCTTAAATTTAAAATATTTGAATTTTCGCGTTAAAACTCTTCACTCAGTCCCTTGGGCGGGTTGGGATTTCTGCTTGGCATTGTACTACACATACTTTGGCACTTTTGCTGTAATGCCCTTCTGAAATCTCAACTCGCCAAGTGGAAGCAAACTGAATGGGATGCACCAGAGCTATTTAATATGTATTATTGCGGCCGATTATCAAGCCGAAAACCTTCTAATGACCATACCATTGGGTTAGAATTTGGAATCCGAAAAATTTGATTTCAAGGACCCTTTAGCCTATAAAAACCCCCAAGTCCATTTAAGACTCGTAAATGGAATCCTGAAATTCATAGCCCATAACACAATCTAAAATGATTTCGATCAAGCCCCCTCGAAAATCCTTACCATGATGCACATTTAAAAAATCCCCAATTTAAAATTAGGTGTTTAGGCCTTTGAAATTTCTGTTCTGAGTCCTAAAATGCGCCATTAAGTCCATGAAAGACCTTAAAATGTTCTCCCTTCAAGCCCCTTTCACTCCTTTAAATTTTCGTTCTCGTTTGAACAACTCTCGTGACCCGTGGGGGAACTTTCGATTAAATCCATCCGATCGGATTGAATCGAAAGTGTATCCCCCTTCCCCCCCCCTCCGATCCGACCGATCGGTGCTGGCCAAGTGAACAACAGCGACAGCAAGTGACCCTTCCTTCCTTCGGCTCCCTCCCTTCACTTGCGTGAATGGAAATGGAAATGGACAAACAAAGCGATCGACAAAACTGATCGGAATCGAGATGGATGGTGAAGGTGATGGTGGCGATGGTGACGACTTTTCCTACTGAAGCATTGCGGTGACCCTTTCCCCGATTTCCTTCAGGGTATTACTTTTCGGGTTGCAGTATCGGGGATCAGAAACGATTTGAGCTAACATAAGTGTTAAGGGCATGTGAGGTTTGGGTTCGGAAACTATTTCCTCTGGTGTTCTATTAGTCAGGAGGTTATTAAGGAGTTCAGCAGAGAATCGGGAAATGTTAGGATTATAAATATATTTGCATATTTCAAAAGGCACAAAATCAGACGCGGATGAACCTTCAAATCGGTCTGATCAGTCCGATCACTCTGCTCTTGTCCCTCCTGCTCCAATTTCGGTCTCTTCTGTGCCAATCTCTGAAGAATGTCCATCTGGGATTCCCAGAAGCTTGGGACGGGGACAAGTTTCCAGCTCTGTATTGTCCGGCCAAAAACATCCCAAAGTGGCTGGGTGAGTGTATGGGCCAAAAATCAAATCTTCAGAGGTTTTTGAACCCATTAAAACCCCAATTTAAGAAGTTAAGCCTCTGAAACTCAAATCTCTTTTTGTACTAAGTATAAGTATTAATATTATGTACTAAGTATAAGTATTAATTTTGTATAAGTATTAATATTATAAAAATTTAATTAAAGCTTCCAATAATATTCTTATCCTTTAGATTTTAGCTCCAAAATAAATTCAGAATTTTCAACCAAAACCCTTCTAAAATGCTCTTGGTTAAACCCCAAATATTCCCCTTTCCAATTCCCAAGATGGCTACTTCCTGTGCCAACTTTCGGCGGCATACGGTAACGCTAACGCACCACCGGGACAAAAGCTGACGCATATGATCGACGCCATCGGGGCCATTGGATCGTTCCACATCAGCGCGGGAGAAGTCAAAAAAGAAAATAAAAATTGTTTTTTTCCATTTAAAACAATTCTTAAAAAATATCCAGAAAAATGGCCTAGCCAGCCTAAATCGAAATTTTTTATGTTCAGGTGGTTTTCTCCGCCCGTTACTACCCCTCCAGACCCTACCGTATTTGGGAGTTCTACGATCGGAACATGTCCAAAGCATCAGGTTGTGTTGCCTTTGCTATGCATAAACATTAAGCTTTTTGACCCAATTTAGCAGTTCAGTCCGTAATTTTATTACATTTTACAAAATTTGGCACAAATTTGATGCATTTTTTGGTTAAAAATTAGCTCAATATTGGAGAGCTCCACTATCTTGGTCCAGAAATTACAATATTACAGTACCTTCACTTTTGAAAGGGGATCGAAGGATTCTACCGTATCCAAGGCCAGAATTTTAATATATAAAGGAACTGACAGGAAAGTTAAATCGCGGGAGTGGATAGGATCAGCGCTGATTTGTTGATCACTTCATATGACTTCGTATGGCTCAGTTTCCACCCCAGGGGGTTAACATTTTGCCAATCTCTTGTAGATTAACATACACATTGAACATTCCATTCCACCTTCGGCACTTTTTCCTTCCATTTACCGTATATTTGCAGTTCCCTGGGCCGGTTGGTCCCACTACAATCTTACGGCGATGACCAAGTGGGAACAGGTGCCGGCCAACCCCGAGTCGGCCCGGTTCCACCCCAACCTGGACTTTTGGCGCATTGGCAAACGAGTGATCGCGGGCACCGAAGCGCCCTATTGGATCGGATACGAATTCGATGTATTTCTTCCGGGTTTTACCGTGATTTAGAGAATTAATTGAAATTCTTAAAATATGTTGGCTAGAATCGGGAAATTTGCAGCCAATTTATTGGAATTTAATCATCAACTTCAGATTTTGCGACCTTTTAAGAATATCTCGACAATTTTCACCCCATTTTCCAATTTTAACTTTCCCAATTATCTTTTTGAACTTTTTGAATTTTCCAGTCAATTTCCCCCCGATTTTCCGGTCCCGACCCTGTCCAACTTCCGTCTGGCCCCTTTTGTGGAGGACAACGACATTTTCGGCGCCCCTCCCCGGCCCTCGCTGATCCCGATCTCGATGGCCATCCACGGGCGTGCCGACCCCGGGGACGGGGTCCTTTGGGGCGCATTCAGTGCAATGAATTTTGACGAAGAGCGATTTTATCAGGCAAAAAATGAGAAAAAAGTACGAAAAATTACCCAAATTCAGGGCCTTTTCACGATTGATGCGAACGGAGTCCGAAGGGTGGTGGGCATGTACGACTACGGGGTGTGGGACGCAAAGGCATGTGCCAAGGACACCGACGAGTACATTGGTAAAGAAACATACTCATATAAAGATGGAGGCCGAAGTCGGATCAAAAAACGCGGAAAAATGTGTATTTACCCTTCCCATTTTGGCCATTTTCCACATTTTTTTCGAAGTAAGAACTCCATCGATTTTCCACCATGGTTTTTTCCCAAAATCTGTCGACGAAATTCCGCATTTTATTACTATGATCGTTAGGGGACAAAAGCCAACTGCCCGGCTACATGCACTCGATCAGCTCCACCGAGCACTACGTCCTTCTCCCGATCACCTCGCTGATCATCAACCCGTGCAAGTTCAAGGAACCGCCCAGGACCGCGGCGGGCGAAGGCGCCGACCCGCACGTCCAAGCCGGGGGACTGTGGGGCATGGACTTCTACGACATGGTCCCGATGAGGTGGGATTTTGCAAAAGTACTGTACTCGGCAGAACAACTATAGTTAGAAAGAATAAAAAAGAGTTAATTGCTTAATTAGATCCAATCAAGCTAAAACAATCCAAGGCATCAAAACTCGATGGTAAGAATCCAAGACTTAATTCGAACTATCGAAACTAGTCTCTGAAAATCTCGAGTACTGTGAGCTATGTTTTCAAGCTGAATAATAAAATAGATATCTTTCTGGACCATCCGATCCGCCGAACATAATAATCATTCTAATACATAGTCATACTACTCATGTCTAACCATAGGATAGGATCTGATTTATCCTGAGTTCTCAGGATTTTCCTGACAAGTGAACAAAATGTTTGGCTTTTCAAAGGGTTCCTTTAGCTTAATCCTCCCATTCAGATTTTTGGTGTTCGATAAGCGTACCCGATCCTGGCTCACTCAGAAACCATTGGAGGTGTTCCCGTCGATGTTCGTAACGCATCAGCTGAATGCCTTCGAAGACTTGGACGGCAACATCGTGGCGGACATGGTAAAACAAGAAAATGGAGTCTGAAAAGTTCGAAAAGTCTGTGGACCCAACTGTTTCCGGTGGTCTACGACAGCCACGACCCCTACGTGAAGTACTTCTACACGGATTTCCTGCGCTCCCAATTGTACCCAAATTCGGCACGCATCTTACGCTTCACACTGGACCTGCGCACCTTCCGTGTGATGTACAGCTACCTGATCCCGCAGGTCCGAAAAAGATTAAATGCCAAACAAAGGAAGAAGCACCAGTAGTCTGGGATGGGAGTGGGCCTGAATCGGCTGGCCCGGTCTAGCCCTTTTCAAAAAAGCTCGGACACTGAGACAAATAAAAAAAATAACAAAATTTGTAACCATTTTTAATAGAATTCGTACAATTTATTCGCTCGATTTTCAAACGAAAATACACATCGCCTTCAGGAAACCATAGCGGCGGACTTTCCGCAGGTGAATCCGGCCATCGGCTCGCGGCCCTACCAATGGGCCTACCTCCTAGAACATCCCTTTGCTGGGGGCAACCAGCTGTTGAAGATCAATGTCAATGAGCCCGCGGGTGCCAGGTGGGTGGAAATTCTTGGAAATTTGAAAAAAATTTAAGTTTTTCAAGGAATTCTCGATTCAAGCCGGATGACGATGCACAGCTGGTCCTGCACGAGCCCTACTTCCACGCTCGGCCTGGTGCGACCAGAGAGGACGACGGAGTGTTGTTGGTCAGAGGGCTGGATCTGGAAGAGGACAAGGGTAAGGGGTTCGAAAACCACAAAAGCCCATTGAATTTTTAAGATTTGCTATAATAACTAATAACTTATAAAATAAGGATCTTAGGTGAGAAAATAGCCGTTTTTAACTGATTTAAATAACCCTAATCTATTTGGTATATTTTTTAGATTTAGACTAAATTTAAACCAATTTAATGGTTTATACAAACCAAACAGTTTTTATGACAAAATTGGCCTTTCCGAATTTTCCATTTTCGCCTTTAGGCGTTCTGTTGGTTGTTGACGCGACCAGCATGCAGGAAATCGGTCGTGCCTTTGTGCCCATTTCTGTGCCATTCGGCTTCCACAACCGATTCTTCTCCAGCCAGGAGCTAGGCATTACGGTAAGGTGAAGTTCCCTGGGTTACTGTACTTTACGCCGATATTGCATTAATGCAGAATCTTCCGGGGATATACATTGAGATCTTGCAGGGTAAAAGAATATTTTTAGTTTTCATCGTGTTTAGATTAAGGTATTAGAGAAATTTCTAGTCTGAGGGATATTACCTTATTTTGTAGAGAAAAAAATGAAATACGATACTTAATTTGCAACAAATTTAGTCCAAAGACCCGAGGGATGAAGATGAATTGAAGGAAGGCGAAAATTTCAAGAATAAACACAAAAAACCGGCACAAAAACCAAAGACTGCGACAACAAAAAATCGACACTTTTGGGAGAGGATGGCCAACAACAGCAACCACAACATTCCGACAGGTTGCCACACCCATCCCTGTCTTATCATATACCCTGGCCAAATCATTTTTTTGAGATTCGGCTTGGATTAAAATTTTCGGCTTTTAAAGTTTCTGATTTGAGTAAGCGGCTTCTGCACTTGTTTTTATGTGATTTCTGCATTTTCAGTCCGACCCCCTGGGCTCTCATGGCTTCCCGTGCATCCCGAGGTGGCGGATCGGGATCATGACCAAGCTGTGGAACTGTCGCCGTTGCCCCTACCGGGTCCCGCAGAAATTCCCCTTCCGCCCGATCAGACTCCGCTCCCGTGGTGGCCGACTCGGAAGACGGTAAGAGATGGATCTTGGCAAGAAAATGCCAAGGATCGTCACATATTGAAAGATTAATCGAAGATGGATTAAAAATACATGAGCCAACTATTCGGGTTTGATGGTAATACAATAAATGGATTTTAAATAGAAAAAAAAATCGAGACTGAAAAGTCAATGATTATCTCTATACTGTATTATTATAATGTTTCTTGACACAGAAAGCAACTGAGAAACAAGGATTCAACTATCTTGACAAGAATTGGAGAATATCATTCTTAGTAAAAATTGCTGTTTGTCCAAGTGCGATCTTCCAGATCGCAACTCCCGACCCTCCATCGAATGTGCCAGATCCGATTCTTCCTCCCTCTCCGCCTTCCCTTCCGTTTGCTCCCCCTCCGGCAATGTCCACATTCGTTCCGGAACAGACATTTTTCCGGAAGACGGAAGACAGACGGAAGGACGGCGGGGCCGCTGGTGCGCTGACAGTGCGCCAACTGTACGAGCGGACACTGCGGGCATTGTGCAGGTGGTTGCCCCGGGTGATCCGGGGCGTCAGCTTCCAGGGATGTGTGCTGAGCGGAGAGCGGGCGATCAGGTCCCCACAGTTAATTCACAAAAATCAATTTCAAGGAATTAATCGAGTTTAATTATTATATAATTTATACATTTTTATTTTCCGTTGCCATCTACCTATTTGAGCCGATCTGAAAAAATAGCTGAAAACAAAATGCCCTTGTTTTAACCCAATCACTTTATTCCTTATTTTCTAATTCGTTTTCTAAATTATAATATAATATCCAATTAAAATCCATGCCTCTATAAAGCCACTGAATTCTTATTCAAATTGTCTGTTTTCTGAACAGAAACAATCGCATTGATTTAAAATCTCGAAATTTCGATAAAATCCCACATTTTTGAATTTTATCCACTTTATCCTTACCCTGGTCCTTTGAGATGGATGAGTCCGTTGGCCCAACGACTGACCCAATCGCCCATCGCCGCCGAGGAGGAACCTGCAGCAGATGGGCAGGCCAACGGTGGCGAGCAGTACCAGCAGCACTCGCCGGAGGGGCAGCGACAGCGCAGCGCTCTGCGACCAGTGCTCGCACCTCCGCCACAGTCGCTTTTGGTATAACAGTGCTCGTCGGTCACCGGCGGCAGTGAGTGGGAAGGGGCGGAGCACGTGAACAAAGCGGACGAATCACCGGGAAAGGCCATGGGAAAGAAAGGGCCAGACATGCACAGAAACGGGTGTACTGTATGCTATTCCCTTTTTCATTTTTCTCTAACTCATCCCACTCTCCATATTCTTTCGTCCATCCCCTTTGCTGTACAGTTTACCACTTTTCTCTCTTCTCTTTATTACTGTGTGTTACTGTATCTCCCACATCAGCTCACTAGCCCATCTTTTTCGCGTACTGTCTCTCTTTTCTCTGCCTCTATTCTCACCTGCCTATATTAAAAAGAAAAAAAGGATAATAAGAAAATAGCACACACAAAATTTCGTTTCAAGATATAATTTGAAAAAAGTACACTTTTTTGGAGTGTAATATTATCGCTCCCATTCTTTCTTTCTCTTTCCCTCTATTTTTTTGGAATAACCGTGCTTTTCTTTTGAAAACGGATGAATTTTTCTTTTGAAAACTTTTTTGGGCAATGATTATATATTGGCTAAATTATACTAGGATAATTCGAGACCAAAACAGATTTCAACACTGAAAGGGACAATCGATACTAATTTGACTCAGAACTTTTTGGACTCGGTCTTAACTAAAATATTTTCAGAAACAATCATTACCGAGACTGGGACAAACTGTTTTCTTGGCCCTTATTTGCTCTTAAATTTCTTTTTCAATTATCAACACCCTTTAACAATTTTTTGAGAGCTTTTTCCTCACAAAACATTCATTCACTTACCATCATCCATTTTTTGTCGTCGTCGTCGTTGACTTTTGCGCGGGGATTATATATTAGCAAGTTGGGAGTGATCCGTCGAAAAAATTGTGGCGTAAATCCTCCAAAATATTTTCGCATTTTCCCAAAGTTCGCTCAGGCGCTGAGATAATTCTGCTGGCAGTCTGATTTGGCCTACTACCAACATAAAAAATCCCAGAGCTTGGAGCCGAACTTTGTTGGCATTTTGTCGTTGGTGGCGGAAATAAAAATTAAGAAAAATTATATAATCGGAT
>LDKF01000622.1:0-11850 GCA_001026735.1 Rotylenchulus reniformis | reverse complement strand
ATTTGCGGGTTGCGAAATGGACGAAACGTTAAATTTCGCAAAAAGAATTGGGAAAAGACCGCCATCAGTTTAGGGGTGAAAAACAGGCCCAAAACAACGACATAAAGACCACGAGACCATGGCAGAAAAAAATACCAGAAACAGGGATCAAGAAAAGAATTGATGTTGATTTCAAGACCAAAACTTACTTGTTAGTCTTGGCCCAGTGTCTCAACATAGAATGATAGGAACGAGAGGGAAAGAGCATGAGAGTAGAGAAAGAGAGAAAAAACCCTAGTCGGGAATTGATCAGTCAATTCGCCCGATCAATAGGGTTTGGCGAAAATTTAGCCCGATTATGTATGCAGATCAGGGCCAGTCGGTTTGTTTGTCGTGTCCATGGATTTGGAGGAAAGGGGTTTGGGGTCTAGTCGCTGTGCAATAATAATACGAGATTAGTGCGACACTCTCGCGAAATGGGAGAGGAGATGAGCGATCAGCAAAATGGTGATCATCCTGATCATCTACTGCCCCTTATGGAAATAGAGACCAATTTCCATGAGGTTGCGGAGGGTTTTATGTAGGGGTGGTGTGGTGATTTACGTACTTCTCTATTCTCCATTAGTTCCGATCTATTTCTAATTTAAGGGTGATTTTCAACTTTAAATCGTATTTTATGTAGTGGATCATTCTTCTTAATGGTCTTACATATACCGTAAGGTTAAACGGATATAATAAGATGAAAATTCAAGGTTTAGGAACTTTAAACCCCAAGATTCTCAAGGGAATCGAAGCGGAAAATTCGAATTTGACAGAGACAACCAACTTCCGTTGCCCTTCCTTCGCATCTTTCGCTGTGAAAAACGCGCGCCGAGCGGCACCTTTAAATGCGAATGAATGAGTGAATGAATGATGGTGATCATCGCCCCGGAGGGGACGTTTAATTTATTGCGTCGCGCGGGGGACAGACACGCGGCGGCGGCGGAAGTCTGTGGAGCGCGCGGGGATCATCCCCCGGGCGGAAGCGAAACAACAAAGATCGAGGTCATTCACAGCGAATCGAAGAGAATTGAACTCCATCCCCCAACGAGAGTTTAGGAGGATGGGAATGGGAATGGACGAAAAGAGTTTGTCCATTGAGGGAGGAGGGGAAATACATAGAGGAGGGCCAAAGTTGGTGGAAAGTGGATAGAAGTGCCATGATACAGCAGGGGGATAGAAGATAACCACCAAAGGAGAATGAAAATTTGGTGGAAACTGAACGAATAAATGGCAAAATTACAATTAATTATTTTTAGTCCGCAAATGTCTTCCCGCCGTCCAAAATTCGTGTTTGTAGCCTGGAATGATTCCAAAGCACGGGACCAATGATCAAATTGGAGAACATTCGGATCTTTTTATTTCCGAATTTTGGGATTAATCTCGAGGAATATTCCAGAGTCATTGAATATTCCTGGGATTTATGGCCAAGCTCCAGTGAGTGGTGAGGGGCAAATGAAGTTGTTGGTTGGCCGGGGGGTGTGGACTTGGTGTGTTGTGTGTGTGCATATGGTGTAATTGGGACTTATCCCCCCCCCGGACCCTAATCCCTCCCCCTGCAAAACCAATTAATCCCCCATCCCATCCAATTTTCACCTCCGGCAAATCCCTGGATGCCACCAAATTGGATTGGGCCGATTCTTTTTTTTTGAATTCCAATGATTGGCATTTTGTAAAAGGATTTTTGGAGATCTTTGGAGCTTTAAATAGAGCAAAGTCCCAAAATCAAGACCAAAAGTGAAATTGGGAAATAAGCAATTTGCTAAGTATCTTCCATGCCTACCAAAAAGGAGGAATAGAAAAGAAATTTTTATTTTAGAATTTTTGCAAAAAATTAAGCCTAACCATGTTTGGATGAGTCTTTGAAGAAGCCATAAGCTCAATCTTTTATCTGTTGGTCCCTTAATCCCTTTGGTCTTTACAGTATTACAAGGTCGGGAATTTTTTGATCAGAATTCAGAATTCATAAATATCAGCAAAGTTCCATTCTCCGGATTAGTTTCTATGATCCCAGAGTTCCCTAATTGATCTGAAAGCTAGATCAATCTGAGAATGAGTTAGTTAAGGTCAGTCACCCAAAACTCCCAAATTAGGTTTATAGATCAGCAGATCAACAACCTCTGGGGATCGAACAAATTAGGAGAGGTATCTCATCTCTATTCTGCTGATGGGATCCTTAAACAAAAGGATCTATTTTGTTCTTCAAACCTGCAAATTCTGATAAATGCTAAAAACTATGAAGTTCCCGTGACAAAAGATGAGAGCCATATTATTGTTACCATTCCAAATTCAAAAATCAGCAGACCTGGATCCCAGATTCCCATCCCTCCAAAAGAGTTCTTTCCCATTCTCATCTTTGCAACTCATCATCCATCCACCTTCCTCCCCCTCCTTTATCCCTTCCCCAATTGTTGCTTTTCAAATTTTGTTGTCGTCGCTCTTTGTCCTTCCGCGATGGACGGGCGCCAAAAGTGCACTTTGTTTGGATCAGACATCATCGCTCCGCCGCCCGCCCTCCTCGGGGATTTGGGTTTCGGGGCGGGGATGATGACCCAGACTGATCAAGATCTGATTGATCACGCGCCCACGCCGACAATGACCCAGACTCGCCCAGATCCATGATGCCCCCGGGGCATCCACCCACCCACCTGCTCTGCTGATAGTAATCTTTGAACATTGAAATGGACTACTTATTATGTATTATTGTACATACTTATAGGTATGTAAGTATTTGCGGGTCATGAAGTCCTTCCCACCCTGATAGCAATCTTTTGCAGAAAAGTGGGTTTTTGACCAGTAAGAAGGGGCTTACTTTGAAATGAACAAAAGTGGAGTTGGGTGGATTTATTCTATCGTAGATGAAAAAAGAGGGAATTTTTTAGAAATAAGTACTATCTACCATTGTCGCATAGTAAAGACAGTGGGCAATGAATGGTATGGGGACCTTTATTAAATGCACCGTATTGGTTTACCCACACAAGTGTATGTTCCATGTATATCATTATGGCACTAAACAAGTTTA
Source organism: Rotylenchulus reniformis (assembly GCA_001026735.1). Classification (NCBI taxonomy): domain Eukaryota; kingdom Metazoa; phylum Nematoda; class Chromadorea; order Rhabditida; family Hoplolaimidae; genus Rotylenchulus; species Rotylenchulus reniformis. Next base: position 8,810 of record LDKF01000622.1, on the reverse strand, counting down.
CTGTGGATATCAGCAGAAGATTGACAAGGGAGGTTCCCGAGGTGCCGCACCCCGATTGCTTCGGGACCCATTCCAATTTGTAGAGCATCCGCGCTAACCGCGGCAGTATCATATCTGTTTGTGCTACAAATAATTACGATTTTTTATATTAATTTTTTGATTTTTTTCGACGTGCTTTAAGCACGGGCTTAATGGCAGGATTGATAGCTGGGTGAATGTATAAATGGACGGATGTGAGGATGGGTGGGCGTTAATTACAATTATAGATATAAGATAATTATTTTTGTATTATAATATTTTTATTTAGTCATTGTTTCATGTATGATATTAAGCAAATATTAAATCACACCGGATGACACGCCCTTAAAGCACGAAAAAAAAATTATTTAAAAAATTATTATAAAATTTCTTGATCGTTTGTAGCACAAACAGATATGATACTGGCGCGGTTAGCGCGGATGCTCTACAAATTGGAATGGGTCCCGAAGCAATCGGGGTGCGGCACCTCGGGAACCTCCCTTGTGAGACGCACTACCATATACCTAATGTGCATTTACTAAATGACATAAGATTGATTGTATGAAAACATATATGTAGTTTGTTTAAAAATTTAAGAGCTATTTTCTGCGAGAAAAAATTCAGGGTTCCAATGAAAGCAGTTTTGGTGCCATCGGACACCACTTTTAAGCTATGTATTGGGTGTTTGCCCGAGACTTTCGGTCTCGATTCTTGAGTTAGGGAACTTCTCTGGGTTTTTGCTTTCGATCTCTTTTTCAAATCTCACCTTCGCTCTCGGGGAATGCCACTTTTCACGGGTAACGAAGCCTTTTAGATTGGCCATTGGTCCGTTGGATTTTGCTGACTGACTTGTGAGTTATTGGGATGGACTACTCTTGAGCTTATACCCATTCTATCCCAGGGAGAGTGGGTTCTTTAACTACGGTAAAATTGTATAGTGCAGAAACTAGAAAGGTGAGTTCGGGGAATGTTTATATGGGGATAATCCCCTCCCTCCCCCGAAAGTCCATTTGTCTAATGAGGAAAATGGATTTGAAAAGAGATGGGAAAGGTCGGAGGGATCTGAGCTACAGGTAACAAGCTAATGTTGCCAGACCAAGAAAGCAATAAGACTAATTGGGGATGAGCCAACTCGCCAGTGGATCAGAGATCTGATCGATGGGACACAAAGTAGAGGCACAGAAGATGCTATTAGATAGTGTCCAAGTTGGGGCAAAATTAACAGAATATTAGGACGCAGTATTAGTACGTCGCCTCTCAGAGGGTCGGGATGTGGGATATTTTGGACTGTGATTCAAAATAATGTGATTTTTAGTGATTTTAATGACATTTTATCCCTTTGAATTTTAGTTTTGTTTCCCTCCGTCATTTTTAGTTAGTTTTTTGTTGTGTGTGAATATTTTGTGAGGAATAAATATTATTATTAATTCCCTATTTTCTTCAACTATTTGGAAAGGGTTCGAACCCTATAATATATTCGGAATATCCAAGTTATTTTTATTATACGAATTCGCTACCTATTCCCACATGGCGCTGCCGGAAAAGGACGTTTGCTGAGCAGTGGCCGATTTTAATCTCCCCAGAAAATTTGTCTGTGACTTTGAATTTTTTTTTTGTTCGTCTGATCAGATCTTCAATTTTTTTCTGTATTATCTTGGTGATAGTACAGATTTTCATCCCATCTTGTGCTCCTCTCCGACGGATTTCGACCTCTGTATTATCTTGGTGGTAATACAGACAAATCAATCGATTGCACCCACTTTGTTTGTAACTTGTGGGTACCTTTCTTCTGCGGAGAGCGGATCATCGATTTCGTCAGCCCCACAATCTTGTAGATTGTGTACGACCCAATTTGTAATTGGTCGGGCTCTACATTTTTGATCTTCAATTTTCTGCCGATCCCTCAACCTTGGTGGTTGTGTTGAGCTTCTTGGAGAAGCCTGGATCTCTACATGGCAAACCGTCCCCAACCCACCATTTTGGAACAAATGCCGATGTTTTGGAGGCAGAGGATGCAGGACACAACCTGGATGGACCAGCAATTCGTCGCGAGCTTTGCAGATTCGGGCTTTGTAGAGGAGGCAGGACCTTCCACATCGTCAATTTGTGGGCAGCAAATTGGAATGGGATCTACAGCGGGACAAGCATTCGCAGCAAGGGCCCAAGATCGAAAGGAATTTTCCGATGGTACAAAACGGATCAATGTTCTTCCGAAGCTGACAGGAAAAGAAGGATTGGGGGCAGTTTGTAAGAAGGAGTTAGTGAAGTTAAGTAGCCGACGCGTAAACTCGCCTTGGGTCGCCTAGGCTCTTAACGACGCTTATCAGCTCCCACTACGACTGAACCGAAACGCGATGCGCCAGTTCGTCGAATTTCAGGATGCAGAATCAGAGTCTCGGCCAAAGGGATATGCGAAAATTTTGAGGAATATGGTGAAAGTGTTGAAAGATTTTGAATTGGAATATGCCGGCGCCAATAATGCGGAGTCTCCGAAATCGTATGCGCAGAAGCGGCAAACAGAAGCCCAAAGTCGCTTGGCATATATTCCGGTGGATCAGCCGAATGCAGTTCCAACGCACCAGGACAATGAGAACCCGAACAAAGGGATTCCACACAGGCACCCGGAAAATGGAAATGTTCCACCGATCATCGGGAAAATTAACGATTTAGAGTTCTATATCCAAAATAAGAAAGTTTCGACGTTCTTGGATTTTAATTCGCCGGTTTCCATGGTATCAGCTCGGCGCCTTTTCGAATTGTTTTGTGATGGAATCCTGGACCCAGGAGCAGTAATATTCGTACGGGGAGGACCAAAGGTGATAGTATTAAATGGAAAGAAGGTGGAAACATTCGGGGTTGCTGTTGTACCTATACACCGAAAGAATTCGTCACCAATTCGAGTAAGTTTTGTCATCACAGCTGTCCCGTTTGGCCACGATCTGCTGATCGGATCGAATGCATATGAGAGCATAGGGTCGCGGATTTTCGATTTGGATGGACCGGAGCGTACTGTGGATCCTGTCCAAGTTGCTTCTCTCACAGTTGCTGTTCAATCGGGCAAATTGTGCAAGGAAAAGGAGCAAGGAATCCCGAATTCGTCAGGGACGACGAATGCTCGGAGGGTCGGGACGAATCCAGATTTTTGGATGGAACAAAAGAGGAGGAAACGACGAAATAAGCGGACACGAAAACATCATGGAAATCTTGATCTTAACTACCAAGTGCCGAAGTCGCAAGCAGATTTTTGCCAGAACGATTGGCCGCAGAGTAGCGGAACTGGAGGACGGAAGCAGCGGTTTTTAGCTGGCGGATCGAGCCTTTCTGCGTGTTCTCCGTATCGGCTTTTTACTTCGAGGACAGGCCAACAGCGTTTTGGAGATTCAGAGAATGGCCAGTTCGATCGAAAGCTTGGCCAAGAGCAGTTGTCGATGTCTTGGCGACGTCGATTTTGGATCCCTTCGTGGAAGAAGGGCACTGCTCAGCATCGTCCGCCCACCCATGGCCTTTCGGGAGACAGCCGAATGTCGCGGAATCCCCCCTGTTCGACGCGCGCCAATGACTTGAGGCGCCGGGACGTCGCCTTTCGGAGGGTCGGGATGTGGGATATTTGGAACAGTGATTTGAATTAATGTGATTTTTCGCCAAATTATGACCTTTCATCCCTTTGAATTTTAGTTTTGTTTTCCCCCATCATTTTTGGTCAGTCAGTTGGTTGTATGTGTGAATATTTTGTGTGGAATAAAATATTATTTTTCTATTCCCTATTCTCACCGAGTATTTGGAAAAGGGTAAGGACCCTAAATATTTGGAACATTCGAGTATATTTATTATTATCCTACGAGCTATCCTTTTTTTGTTCTCACATTACCATTGCAGAAATAAAAGTAGGCCCATAGGAGAATTTGATAGGAGGACCTTATGGTCATAGAGGAAGGAGCTTGACATGTGCTTTTTGGTGTTACATAAGTGGTGAATAGATCAGAGCTTGGGAACTCTAATAATGCTAATCGATGGCCGGCGCAAGGAATTCTCTACAAAAAATCTGGAAATTTTATTTGCAAACAATGAAAATGTATCCATTTTATACTTGAGCTCCTCTTCCCACATCGTCGGGAGGAAATAGAAATCAAAAATTGCGAATGAATGAATGGCTCTCATACAAAAAACCATAAAAGTCCACCGGGATCTGATCGGATCATTGCCATAAAAGTTTGCGGGGCAATGAAAAAGGAAAAATGGTACAAAAATGGGGGAAATGTACAATGAAAATGGGAAAAATGAATCAGACACAAACGCAGAGGTCTAAGGGCCCGATTCAGAAATGGAAAAATGGCCAAACTCGGGGGAAGGAGAAGAGAACAATGAAAAAATTCCTCAGCAAAATGTGTTATTATATGTACAATAATAGCAACCAGCAGAAGAGGAGTTGGGGAGGCCAAACAATACAAAATTGCCCCTTCCATTTTTTGGATTGTACAATTGGCCAGGGTTTGGATGGGTAAGAAGAATGGATCTGCTGGATGGATGGATGGATCGATCCCGGGGGTGCGCAAGAGGGGGATGATGTCTGTCGAGATCGGGGCTGGCCCAATGGGGTGACTGTTGACACATCTGTCCCCTACCCCTGTGTACATCCCCCGTTTTTTTTTACCAGAGAATTCCCTATAGAATGGTGGATTTTGATTTTTTTAACCATTTCTGCGTTTATTTAATTTTACAATATCCGGATAGTTCGGGAATTTTGATTTCGACAGACATAGGTCCATTAACCCCGACTTCCCCACTTTCATCTGATGGTCCTCCGCGCGGGGCCCGCGCGCGGTCCCATGCGTCCGTCGCTGGACCCTCCGCCGGCCATCACCGTTCGCGCGGTTGTGCCGCGTCGGTTCGGCACTCCGGCACTTTCGGCACAGCCGAGTAGGTTGCGGAATGCCTTGCGGAAGCGTTTGTCGAAAACGGTGTAAATGAGGGGATTGAGGGAGGAGTTGAGGTAGCCGAGCCAGGTGGAGAGGAACATGGCGAGGAGGTGGACGCACTGGGAACCGCCGGAGAGCAGGCAGATGGCATTGGACAGGTGCAGGGCGAAGAAGGGCACCCAGCAGCAGAGGAACACCGCTGAAAAGGTGAAAATGGGCGATGTTTTGAAGCGAAAATTGGGAGTTTTGGAACGAAAAATGGAATTTAAAGTAGTTAATGAAGCCGAGATTAAATTCAGAAATGGCACCGTAATCCGGCAGAGGTGTAAATGAGCCAAAGGCCAAGTGAGGGCACTTATCTGTGATGGGATGTTTCCATCAACAAAATCCCCAATTCCCTCTTCCTTTTGGGTGTAAATATTGAAACCAAAGATCTGGCGAAAGTAAGTCAAAGTTAATCTCATCGGAGGCACTAAATGCTCTCAAGAAGAGAATATTAGTTCAAAAACAACGTAGAAATTGATAAAAATAAAAAGTGGAATAGGAAAATTAAAGGAAGGTGAGATAAATAATGAGAAAAGGCACCAGTGTCCAAATCCAAAAACACGATTATTAAAATATAAGAGCAACCAAGTTGGCAAAATAATACTATCCCTGGGGTAAAGATACCAATCCCATGAAAAATATAAAAAATTATGGTAGAAAATGGATACAAATGATATGGAAAAGTTCGATAAGTAGAAGTGAATTCCTTTAGAGTAGAAACTATAGTGAACTCACGAAAAAGTTGTTAAATGAAGATTTTAAGTATTTTTGGAATCTAATAAATTTCTCTTAATTTGAGTTAAAAATCTAAAATGAACGAGTAACTTGTTTGAATGGCTTACTATCTCTAAAATCCAAAAGTGCTCACCCAACACGATTGCAAGCGTCACTGTGGCCTTTTGCTCGCGTCGCATCTGGCGCGTTGCGCGTTTCAAAAGTTGCCGTGAAGGACGACGGCCTTCCTCGATGATCGGGACCAGAGATCGCCGGAAGGCCTGGCGGATGTAGCGGAGCGGAGAGGAGGAGAAGGCGGTGGAGGTGGAGCTGAGCTTCTTCTGGGGCTGCCCACCGTTGTCCAGCTTCACCAGCGGACAGGACCCGTTCCGGAGAGCGGTGCCATCAGACGGAAGGGGCCGTTCCGGAAGCGTACGAGTGATGCGTACGGAGCGGCTGGAAGCACCGACGGAGTTGCTCCGTGGGTCCGCAACCACTGTGGTGGCCGCACTGGGCCGGTCACCGGCCAGAGATGCGTGGGCACTTTCGACCACTGAAAATTGGCAAAAATAAACGAATAAGATTATAATGGCCAAAAAGTTAAAAGGTAAAAATTGGACCAAAAACTTGTGTATTTTGTCAAAAATTGCATTTCTACCACTCGATAGATTAGTACCAAAATTATGTTTTGAATGGACCAAAATCCACAATGAATCTCACCTCCGTCCATCCGGCTTCCCGCTTCCGGTGCGCTTTTCCTTCGTCCGCGACTTTTTCTTTTTGCACCGATGGTCCACCTCACCAAGCGGACTAGCAGACTGGCCTGCTTGGCCATCCGGCCTCCGCTGCTCTTCCGCATCGGCTTCAGCCCTCCATTCCGGATCCCTTCACTTCTCTTCCGTGACACTTCCGCAACTTCAGGGTGGTCCGCCTCCGTATCGTAGTGGTTAAACCCTTCTCCGCCCGCGATTGATTTTCGTGATGGCGTCGGTGTGTTCATAAGGTTTGGCAGGGACAGATTGGAGCCAAGTTGCAACAACCCAGACAATAAGTTGCTGTTGTCGGAGTTGCCATGTAAGTCGGTCCGATGTGGTTTCTGCATTACCGGATCACGATCGTTATTGTTGTCGTCCGTCTTGACAAGCCGGATCACGGGTGTCGGCTGTGCGGAACTTGGCCTCCGGCAACATTCTCCGGATGCCTGCTGCCAGCCGGCGTACGAGTTGTGCCGAATCGGCGCCATGCCGGATTCTGCGCGTCCTTGCAATAGGTTTTCTGCGTCATAAATGTGCTTTTCGCTTCCGGCGGATGTTTGACTCCATTTGCGTACAGCGGCAGAAACTAACGATGACGCAACGGACAGGGAACGGTCGATGAAGGGGAACAAGCGTTCCTCCAGTTCGTCTCCGAAACTGCGCGTTTCCTCGTGCAAGTCGCATGCCAAGGAGGAGTTTGGAGACTTGCATCCGGTCTTGGTCACTTCCGTAAGCAATTCCGCCGCCTCTTCATCCTCTTCTTTGCCGTTTTCTGGAAGGCACTTTTCCGGAGACTTTTCCGACACTTTTCCGCATTGGCACGCGTCGCTTTCAGGCGGTAGACTCGCCATTTTATGACGTAGCACAGCATTGGGCAGGGTGTTGCAACGCCGCAGCAAGCGCAACGTACGCTTCCGACGCCAGCCTTTCACGCGCCGTTCGGCCTCGTTACGTAAGGAAGTCATCGGCAACTTAAAGGAAAAAGGACTCAAAGTTGTATTAAATCTAAAAATGTTTGGAGGCAGATTAAACATTAGCTACAGATTTATCCGACTCTGATAATCCACAATTTTCGGAGATATTTGGATCGATTGATCATAGCAGTGTCAGTTTTGGGCTAATCAGATATCAATAAGTTTCTAACCCGTACTGAACTATGAATTTTGGGTCATCAGTTTCGGACCTGCAACGGGTTCATCGGCGCCATCGGAAAGGGCATNTCGCCATTCATCATCAGGCAAAAAGTGGGCCGTCGGGGCGGCATTGCAGGCGACGCATTATGGAGATGCGCTCGCTTGCTGCGTCTGCGCGAACTGCCCTCCGACTCGAACGCATCATCGTACTCCTCCTCCTCATCTTCCTCCCCTTCGGAGGGACTGCCGGTGGGGAAGGAGGAGGTCTGAAAAATAAAAAATTAAATATTTTTCAATTAATTATCCCCACTCTGATTATTCATTCCTGGGCACACAGACATTCAAATTCCAAACTTATTGCCCTACTTCCGATCATTTCTAGCAACTTCATCTTTTTGCCCTATCGATTCCGAACAACTTGATCCAATCATTTCCTGGTATAGATCACTTCTCCTTTTGATACTGATCAGTTATGACAATCACCACTTACTCCTAAGGTCTCCCGACCCTTTCTCGTCATAACTCCAACCACAAGCTGACCTGCAAACTCAGCTCAAGAAGCAGCTGATCCTTGAGATGACTGCGCGCGATCTGTCTGGCCATTTTGGCACCGCCCATCAGCGCATTGGTGATCAGCGCACTCTCCACCCCGCTCATCGCCGCGTTCCGCTTGCGTGCCGCGCGTGCATGCTCGCGTTCGCGCAGGCGCCGGAACACAACCGCGTAGAGGGCGATCATGGCCAGACAGGGCAGGAAGAAGGAGAACAGGGAGGAGCCGATCATGAACAGCGGGTTGGTGAAGGCACACTCGTGCTCGCGCTCAATGTGGTTGGCGCCTGTGTAAGAGCAATTTGAATTTTTAGAAACGAAGCGAAAGAATCAGAGTGGAATATTGAAACGAAATGAGGAAAAAATAGAGAGAATGGAAAAAGATTGGATGTCGAAGCGAAGAAGAGGGCAGATGGGCATATCACAGAAGAGAGATAGAGAAAGCTGAAAAAACATGTATGAATGGGTGAGAAGTGAGAAAGTGTATGTAAGGTAGAGTAGATAGAGTATCGAAGCGAATTAGTGTGTTTAACCCACCGAAGGCAACTGGAATCGCGACAGAGATGGAGATGCCCCAGACAAGCGCGATGAAGAGGTAGGCACGGGAGTTGGTGCCGATCTGGCAGTATGTCAACGGATGCGAGATGGCGATGTACCTATTTTGAAAATATTTATCGACA
>LDKF01000621.1:47136-74063 GCA_001026735.1 Rotylenchulus reniformis | reverse complement strand
GGGGGGGGGGTGCTCTTACTACGATCAAAGAGAGAGAGAGAGAATTGGAGGAGGGAGAGAAAGCTTTTGCGCGGTCTCGGACTCGGGGATCCGATCCTCCATCTCCTCCTCCCCCGTCCGGAGGGGTCTTTTGTGATGGCGGCGGAGGACAAACATTGGTTGGTCGGTTGGTTGGTTCCCCCTATCCCCTACCCTCTTAGTGTCGAGAGCGGAGTACGAAGATTGAGGACAAGAGGGGCGGGAAGGGGGAGGAATGGGAATGGGTGATCTGATCGACCAAAAAATGGGGCCAAGTGATCTGATCGATCTGCTTGGGGTACAAAGAGGTGATCTGATCAGTCGATAGACCGAAAAATGGGCAACTTTGTCCAAATGCAGTTTTTAGGAAGGAGGTGATCGATTGCGAGGGTTACAACAAGATAAGAAATGGGTTCAATTGGGCCGAAAATTGATCTGATCGGTCATAATGATCTGATCGGTTCAAAATGAACTGTCTGAGGGAGGTGATCTGATCGGTCTCGGGAACGTAAGAAAAATCGGGCTTAATAGGGCCAATCGGGCCAAAAAGTTATCTGATCAAAAGAAGCAGAGAAACGGCGAAATAATGTGAGGAGCAGAGAGATTTGGTATATAGATGGAGAGAGCGAAATAATGTGGGGATCGGAGAGAGCAGAGAGGCAGAGAAAAAGGTCCAAAAATTCCAATGTTTTGGCCCCATTCTACGACAAGAAAAAGAGGAGCAAAACAACCCCCAAATTGCTATCAGTAGTTTTGTTGTCGAGAATGTTATGTTATCGCGATTATTTTGTGTTTGTCAGTCAGGCGATCACATTCAAAATTCCCAAAAAGGGATGATCAGAAGGCCAAATTTGTCCTTGGGGAGGAAATAGTTGGTGATTTGGAGAATTGGAAGAGAAGCGAGAAAGGACGAAATATTGTGGAGAACGGAGAGAGGAGGCGAAGAAATAGTGTGCTGATCAGAGAGAGAGTTTTGGGCGAAATATGTGCAGATCAAGGGACAAGAGTAGAGGGATGCGCGAAGGTGATCGGAGACGAGTAGAGAAACAGAGAAGTGGGAGAAATAGTATGAGGATTGAAGAGATCGTGAGAAAAGAAGCAGAGAAATGTGTGGAACCCGTCGGGGAGCCCCCAATTTATGAAATATGTGTTGAGTGAGTAGACGTCGACACTCTTTTTACACTCGAAAGGTGGTGATGATGGTCAGATTTTTGATAGTCGCGTATCGCGATCACCAAATTCCTCCGATCAAAACAGGTTGATCGATCGATCGAAAGTGCGATCGAGATCAAAATTCGAAATGCTAGGAAAAATACAAAAAGTTTTAAAAATCAAGTCATGATCTGATCCACTCTTTAAAGAGTGTCATTTTGAGCCCAAATGTCCAATTCTTAAGTATAAAGGGGGCCTGAAAAAGTCGTTTAGTAAAGTAAAAAAAGTCGAAAATCGGAATCAAATCAACCTAATAAGTCCAAATAAGTATGTCAGTTAGTAAAAGATTTTTATTTGAGAAAGGGAGGCCCGAAAACTAAACCTTTATGATGTATCTTTTGCTCCAAAAAGTCATGGTCCCCCCCCCCCAATTCGTCATAATTTTGGGCCCCCAAAAAAGTCAAAATATTTTGTGACCTTCAAGGTTGCCTTTTCCAAACCACTAAAATGCGGCATTTGCCTTTTTTGCCCAAAAAATGCGGCAAAAATGCGGAAATTCTGATGAAAAATGCGGCATTTTTAAAATTTTTTAAAAACAAGATAAAATTGCTATAAATGTTTATTCTGCATATTTTTCGCAACTTTTCATTTGTCCAGCAATTGTTGATTGAAATAAAGAGACCGTGTAAGAGTAATATTTGGCAGTGAAGTACACTCTACAGTTCACCTTCTCTTTGGGGGGGGGGGGTGGCGGCGGTCCCGATAGGGGCCGCCGGAGAAAAATTTTGAGAATTTTTTTGCCATTTTCATAAGAAAATTGACTGTTTTTTGAGGCTAATTTTTATAAAGAAACCATATGTAGAGTGAGGGTGCCGGCGGCCCCTATAGGGGCCGCAGGGGAATTTTTTTGTAAATTCAGGCTCTTTTTCTTAAGAAAAATGAATTTTTTTGCTTAAGAAAAAAAAGCTTTTTATAAGGAAATTTCATGTATTAATGGGAGCCGGCGGCCCCGATAGGGGCCGCCGGAGAAAAATTTTGAGATTTGAGGTTCTTTTATTAAGAAAATTGATCATTTGTGATTAAATTTACAAAAATTCAAAAATGCGGCAAAATGCGGCAATGGACAAAAATGCGGAAAAAATGCGGCAGGGAGGGCAAAAATGCGGCAAATGCCGCATAAATGCGGCTATTAAACAACCCTGGTGACCTTAAAATATTGATTTGAGCCAATAAGGTCGTCTTTCTAAGCGAGATTTTAGGGCCAAAAAATTGCTCATTATGGAGGCCAAAAAAGGAATTTTTAATCCACTAAACGTCCCGAAATTATTACCTTCGAAAATTTTAAAAAAATATGATTTTATTGGTAAAAAACCCAAAAGTCGATTTTTATGGTACGAAAAAACCGCCCGCCGAAATAGAAAAGGCCCAAAAATGCCTCTTTTTTGTCTATAAATTTTCATGGCCTAAAGATGTTCCAAAAAGGCCATAATCATTGCGCAAAGAGGAGTCAAAACAGCGAATTTAGTAAAAAGATTGGCCAAAATTCCCGATTTTGTGTCCAATGTCCGATAAAATCCATTTTACGGGTCCTTGGGGCCCTTTTGGTGTTCCTTTATCGGCCAAAAAATGTTCCAAAAAGTCATTTTTGGCTTGGTTCCCCCTCAATTTCCCCCTGGGGGCCGGAAAAGTTGGCCTCCGCCGCCGCCGCCGCACAAGTTTCGCGTCCTCGGGAGCGAAAAACAGAATGGCAAACAAAACGGGCAAGGCCAAGGCCAAGAATAGCGGCGGTGCTCGACTTTATTTAGCGCCGCCGGACGACGACGCGTGCGTACAAAGACGCACGCGCACGTGACGCGCGGACGCGTGCCGGCGGGCATGATTAGGGCCATGGAATGGAACAACTACGAAATGGCCACACAAACATGAAAGGTGTAGAGAAAGGAACGAAAGGACTAAAAAGATAGTGGTTTAAAATATGGGCGCTAGTTAAAAGGATGGACTTTTTGAAAACCCTAAAATCAACAGGGGGGACCCTTTTCATTTGAAAACCAAAAAAAGATTTTTTTTCCATTTTTTAACCTTTTTAACTACTTTTTTGAGCAAAAGCGTTGGAAATAATAAAAAAAAAATTTTCATTTTTTCCTAAAAAGGGGGGGGGGACCCTTTTGGTGATTTTTCAAAAAGTCCATCCTTTTAACTAGCGCCAAAATATGGCCAAAATGGCCCAAAAGTGGACTACGAAAGAGCTTTCGGCACAGAATGCCCAAAAGATGCTACGAAATAACCAAAAATACGCCAAAATTTATAATGATCGACGAAATATCCAAAACCAAAATCTCGGATATCTAAAACCCGATTTTGGTCAAAGAGTAGGAAGGATTAAACTTCGCATTTCGACCTTTTGGCCGTCTCCTGATGTTTGGCATTTCGTAGGTTGTGGGCGTTTTGTCCAATTGTATCTCTCGTAGTTCGCCTTGTACTCTCCTCTCGAGAATTGGGTGAAGGGACATCCAACCGCTCTCGAGAATGTTGCCTGCTGTTGCGAGAAAAAGTGGTTGTCAGGGAAGAGGGGACCATTCTTGTCCCTCTTCTATGACATTGACTTGTGAGTAGAGAAGTAGAAAATTAAGCGTGGAAATAGTGTGTGAATGGGGACATGGAGGCAGACAAAAGGTGAGATAAAGAGAAAGAGAAGCAGACAAAGGCTGAGAGTGTATGGTGAAAAGCGAGATCCACCCAATGGTAAAGAAATAAAGAAAAGAGCCAAAAGGTAAGGGAAGTCACAGGGACAGAGAAGCCGAAACTTTGGGCCCACATAGTACATGGCAGAGATGCAGAGGAAGTGTGGCCAAATCGGCTGGTTGGACACGCCGGCTGGCACATCCACGGTGGTGGGTTAGAGAACGCGAATCTGAGCAAGAGAGTGCATAAGAAGGGAGGGAAGAGAGGCAGAGAACGAGAGGGAAAAAGTGTTCGTGTCAATGTACACACAACATAGATAATCCCGTTGTCAATGTGACGTGACGTCAATGCCTCCCCCGAGGGAGAGGGGCAAACATAGAAGAGGAGAAGGTTAGAGAAGCAGAAAAGAGGGAGAGGGTGTAGAGACGCAGAGGAAAGTGATGGGTGGGGCTGGCCCCAAAGGCCAAATGATTTTTGGCCTTCCCGATTCTCGATTGATCAGGGCAAAGACGTCATAGAAGAGATAGGAGAGGTTAAAGAAGCAGGAAATGAGGAGAGGGCAGAGACGCAGAGGAACTCATCGAGGAAAGGACGGCCAAGTGGTTTTTGTCCTTATCCCGGATGGGTGATCAGAGGAGGGCAAGAGATACCGGCGAATTGAGAGAGCGGATAGAGAAGTAGTGAAATAAATAGATAGAGGGTAGAGAAAACAGAGAAAAATGGGAGTTTGATCCCTGTGATCTCGAGCATGATCAGAGCCAACCCAGACAACTGTTGCGGAATGAACAAAATATTTTTAGATGTGTCTTGAAACGAACTTTTGAAGCGCTAGAGAAGCAGAAAACACGAAAAAGTGTGGGGCAGAGAAAGAGAGACAACAAAAATCGCCTGATCAGCAGGGGCACACAGACAACTGTTGCGATCATTCCAAAAATATTTTTGGAATTGGAACACATTTTTGGTTGTTTTTGAATATAGAAAATCGAATAATGAGAGGCAGAGAAAAAAACGAGAAATAGTGCGGAACAAAGAGAGAAAGAGAGACAAAATTGGCCACAAAAAGTGTGACATGGCCAAGAATAGCCGCCCCCTCTTCCGTGGGGGCACCCCGTTTTGTGCCATTCTTTCACAGCACCCACTCCCTTTCCTCTGCTTCTCTACAATGCGCTCTCTAGCTTTACTTTGCTTCTCTATCCCTCCACTATTTTCCTTCTAATCCCCCGTGGGCATGTGTTCCTTCCTCCTCCTCCTCCTCCTCCTGCGTGTCCAATTTTGGCACTTTTTTTCTCCTTCCGCAATTTCTTCTGCTTCTGTATCTCGTGTTATATCTTCCCTTTCTCTGCTTCTCTACTCTCCTTTCTCTGCTCTCTATTTTTCTGCTCCTGCTTCTCTACCATGCGCTATTTCTCTGTTCAGCTCTATTTTCACCATTTTTCTCTATATCTCTGGTCCTAAATTGTCTCTCTGTCTTCCCCTTTGTTCCCTGCTCTCTCATCTTTCTCTTCTTCTCTACCCCATACACTATTTCTCTCTCTCTCCCTCCCTCCATGTTCCTTCCCCCGTTTTGGCACTTTTTGTGCCAAAACACAAAAATTCCATTCCTTTTCACGCGCGGACGGACACCGACGGCCAACCGTATCCTCCGGCTGTGGCGATGGATTCAGCCGTGTCCCCATCCATCGTCATGGCAAAATGAATGAAAATGGATGAATGGATGGCCAAATTAGGGGCTTCCTGTGCCACCCCTCCGCTGCTGCGCAAGTGCGAGTGGCATGAATAGCAATGGATGGGAGGGGGGAGGGGAGAAAAGCGGAGGAGGGGGAAGGCAAAAACAATTTACGCCGGAAATGGGACCGCAAAGGACATAAAGGTCCTCCGCGGAAAGGAACGACTCATACCTGACCCATCAGAAAGTGTTAGTAATTTGTGCTAAATAGTTTTTTATTGTCGAAATGGTCGAACTCATGCAAAATAGTCTAAATTGGGGTCGAAATTGTGTCAAAATGATCTAAATTGTGGTCAAAATCATTCTAAAATGGCCCAAAATATCGAAATTGTGCCAAAATGCTCAAATTTTAGCGCGATAACGGCCAAATAGGACTGGCCCGAAAGGGTCAAATTTTTGTTGGAATAATCTCTAGCTGAGCCAGAATAGTCTGAAAAAGCAAAACGTGCAAAAATAGTGTCAATTTTTGTTTGAAAATGGCGACAAAAAATGAATACGAAGGGCTAAAAATTTTCTCTCCTAGTAAGCCACAGTTCAAAATGGCTTAAAATGGGTCAAAAAGGTTTATAAATGACGTTTTTAGATTTATACCGCATTGATCAGGTTTTTTGGTTCTAATATCGACCCATTTTGAAGGCCCAAAAATTGCGAAAATAGCGATTTTGGTTCCAAAAAAACCGAAAATAGCCATTCTAAGGCGCAAAAAATCATCCAAAAAATGATTTTTGGCCAAAAAAATGTCTAAAAACGAGTCAGAACCTGGCACTAAGGGAGATTATCGCCGTTTTCAAACCCAAAAATAGGCGCAATTTCCCCGGGGACAAGTCCTTCTTCCTCGAGAGTCTTGAGCACACAGCGCGAACATGTCCCATCCCGCACCAAACGTAATTAATCCCCGGCATTGACACCGCCGACGCGTACGCCGCTAATCGGACGCGTGCGTCACGTCCACGGAACGCAATTAGAGGAAGGAATGCGCCGGAGGCATCCCCAAAGCCGGAAGAAGTGCCACGGCACACATTACATTTAAGGCCGAGAAAGCTTTTATGAGTGAAAAAAGTAAAAGAATGTTTTAGGCAGAAATCCGGGGTGGTCCCGAAATTTCTGGAGGTCGAGACTTTTAGGGACTCGAAATTTCCAAATCTTATTAGAGCGAAAATTCCTGAGATTAAAAGCGCAACAGGTCCTCTAAAATTCTCGGATCATCGAAAGCCCCGATTATGGTGGTTCTTAACAATACTTCGATTCCATGAAAATGCTCAAGTTCTGGATTGTCTGGTATAGGGAAGCTTCGATTTGGGAATTTCAAGGTTTTCGGTGTTCGTGAATCCTGAAATTGTCTGAAAATATTGCTGTGGTGCTGGCGAGATTCATGGTATCGGGTCCCGGTCCCAAGATTCCAGGGCCCCGAAATTTCCGGGTACAAGACCAAAGATTCCCTTATTCATTGTCAAAAAATGAGACCAAATAAATTCGAAATTCCCGATACCATTCAACCAAAATCCCGAGATTCAGGACCCAAAGTTCTCGACTGGTCCACCCTCCATCGAAAAAAATGATGAAAATGTTGTGTGGAATTTTTGTAATTGGAGTGGGGGGAAGAGGGAGGAGGGGTGATGAATGGACAACAATTTATTCGCATTTATTAGTGTTGTGATAGTCAGTGGAGGAGGGGGAGAGAAAGGATGGTTGGTTAGTCGGGAAGGGACTACTCCAATGTTTATATGGACTTGGTGATAAGGACGAGGACCGACCGGGAAGGGGGGGGGGGGGGTTCCCGTTTCCCGACAGCCGGGAACGGTCCCCGCCCGCCGGCGGGGTTCCCCGGACCCAAAAATTGGTGATAAAATTGATAAAATGATAAGACCACAGGGACATAGAGGGCTGGATCAGCAAATTTGTGCCCCAAAAAGTGCATGGCCAGCTCAATTTTGGCCTAATGCAGAAGGGGGTTGGGGGTGGGGTGTTTCCCCGAGCAAAAAGTCAGTCCAATGTTTTTGATAATGGAAAAATTGTTTTGGGGTGAGGTCAAAGTCACACTCTTGAAAAGGATGATGCAACGAACTGTTTGGCAACCAAAGTCGCTGAATGAAAATCCTTGATCCCTGATAGTTTTCGGCTATTCATGCAATTTAGGTATCACATTTTTCCGCAATTGATGGGGAAAATTTGCAATAAAGAACAAAAATTGGAAAATCCGAATATCGAATTTGATTTGATGGCCAGTGATTAATGGTGAAATCTAGCAGCAGGAAAGGTTTATTTTCGGAAGTAGGTTTTTTGGAGGGGAATTATTATTCGGCCAATTTATTTTTTTGGCAATAAAATTAGCCTCTATAAATAGTACTTTGTAAACAGCACAGCCCCATTTTCGAAATTCTGATTAAGGTTAGTCGATTCAAAAAAATCTCGAGATTACCATGGCCTTCAGATTCTGCAAAGAAAATGGCGGTTTAGACAGGATTCAGCTTTTGGGGGTCCAACCAGGGCTGAGCCCATACACGACCGCACAAGCAACCCGGCCCCGTGACAACTTGATCAAGTCCGGCACGCGTAGTGTGAAAATAAATAAAATAAATTTAAAAAACGGGCTCGGCCCAGGCCGGGTCCGTGCCCCCACCCTGGGTCCAACATTGCCCCTAATCAGAAATGGATGATCGATCAGCTGCTCAGGAAAAGTTAGTCATATAAGTTATGGGGATACTAGCGCGCATTTTAATGTTGGCGCTTAATTTTTTTGCATGCATAACATATCGGTTCTGGTACTGTATCGGTATCACTTCTCGGCTCGGTATCCAGTTTCGGTCCCGGTATCGAATATCGAAAAAATTTTCAGCTATCGAACAGCCTTTCTTGGACAACACCGAGCGAGTGAGCATAATGATGTGAATGATCCATCAACTTTTATTATGTGCACTTGCATTCATTACACTGTATATAAAGATAGGGAAACGCTGCCCCAAATTTCGTCTAGGCCAAATTTCGTCTAGTCAGCCAAAAAGTCAAATTTCGTCTACTCGGTCAAAAAACCAGAATTCATCTACTAGCAAATGTCATTTGTGGGTTCTACATGCCATCTTGGGCGATACATGACATCTTGGGGGGTCTACATCTACATGCCATTTGCGGGTTCTACATGAAATGTGTTTTTCGAATTTCTAGACGAAATTTGGCTTTTTGACTGACTCTGGACGAAATTTGGTCTAGACGAAAATTGGCCTAAACGAAATTTGGTTTTTTTGGCTTACTAGACGAAACTTGGTTCTTTGGCTAGACGAAATTTGGTAGCGCCATAGGGAAATCAATAAGCAGGGGAAATACGGTGGGGTACGATTCATTGCCGGTACAACTGGGTGCCAAGGCTTGTAACTTTATTCAAACAAAATCTAGAGAAACCGGTTTGGTGTCAAAAGATAGAGCTCGAAATTAGCTACAAAATAAGTCTAAGCTCATTCAAATTGGTCCATTGCAAAAAAAAGTTATGGCCAAAATGTCGCTATTTTTCCAATTTTTGGCCAAATTGACGGTATTTTGGCCATAACTTTTATTGCAATGGACCAATTTGAATGAGCTTAGACTTATTTTGTAGCTAATTTCGAGCTCTATCTTTTGACACCAAACCGGTTCCTCTAGGTTTGGTTTAAACAAAGTTACAAGCCTTGGCACCCAGTTGTACCGGCAATGAATCGACCCACTCCGGGGGAAATAGACACTCGCTTCTCTTTTGAATTTCGCAAAATACACTACAGTATGAATTTATTGACTGATTTTTGGCGAAACGATGAATAATGATAGTCACAAGTCACATGAAAATGAAACAATGAAAAGGGTGAAAGCGAGGGAAGTGAAGGGAAAAGGAAAGTTCATGGTCATGACATGATTCAACCAATTCTTCAGTGCCGAAAACTGAATTCTACAAAAATCGAACATGAAGAAAAGGGATTAACAATTCCTGCAAACACATGTTTTTTAAAAGCCTTTGCCATTATTTTTTGACTATAATTATTTCATTCACTGAAACCTCCGGCTTAGAACTTAAATAAAAATTCCCAGCCCTTTGTGGCCCAAATTAGTGCCCAGGGATCACAATTTACCCTGGAAACCAAATGCCATGTTTTTGAAAAATTACCGTGTTTTTGCCATGTTTTTGAAGTTGCCTTGTTTTTAGCCATGTTTTGGTACTTTTTGGGTTTGTGTCTCAAATTTGCCCCCCCCCCCCAATTTTGGAAAAAAAATTTTCATTTTTTATCAACTGACGTCATTTTTAGACGCTGACGTCAAAAATTTATTTTCATTTTTTATTAAAAAATCGGTACTTCTGTAGTTGGTGTCCTATTTTTGCCCACCCCCTCAAAAAAAAAGATCATAAAATCATCTTAAAACGACTTCTCTAGGGTAATTTTTGACGCTGATTCCGNGAGCCCATACACGACCGCACAAGCAACCCGGCCCCGTGACAACTTGATCAAGTCCGGCACGCGTAGTGTGAAAATAAATAAAATAAATTTAAAAAACGGGCTCGGCCCAGGCCGGGTCCGTGCCCCCACCCTGGGTCCAACATTGCCCCTAATCAGAAATGGATGATCGATCAGCTGCTCAGGAAAAGTTAGTCATATAAGTTATGGGGATACTAGCGCGCATTTTAATGTTGGCGCTTAATTTTTTTGCATGCATAACATATCGGTTCTGGTACTGTATCGGTATCACTTCTCGGCTCGGTATCCAGTTTCGGTCCCGGTATCGAATATCGAAAAAATTTTCAGCTATCGAACTTTATCAGTTGATAAAAAATGAAAAAAATTTTTCATTTTTTATCAACTGACGTCATTTTTAGACGCTGACGTCAAAAATTTATTTTCATTTTTTATTAAAAAATCGGTACTTCTGTAGTTGGTGTCCTATTTTTGCCCACCCCCTCAAAAAAAAAGATCATAAAATCATCTTAAAACGACTTCTCTAGGGTAATTTTTGACGCTGATTCCGATTCTGATATTTATTTTGACGTAATGCGTCATCTGACGTCACTTTTTGACGCTGACGTCAGAATTCATAAAATTCAAAATCGGCCACATTCAACCTCATTCAACCAAAACCAACTTCTTACGTCCAAAATGAACGCCAGAATCGGATTCAGCATCAAAAACTGCCCCTAGAAGTTGATTTTGGCTGATTTTGAACTTTCTGAATTTTGACGTCAGCGTCAAAAAGTGACGTCAGATGACGCAGTACGTCAAAATGGACGTCAGAATCGGATTAAGCGTCAAAAATTACCCCAGGGAACTCACATTTTGGGGGTCAAATTTGAGACACAAACCCAAAAAGTGCCCATGTTTTTTGATTTTTTCTATTTTAGGAGTAAAATTTGGCAAAATACCAAATTTCTTAACAAAATCGTGCCAAAATACAAAATTTTCTCCGCGCCGACATTTCCATTATAGTAGTGGTGTCAGGACAACTCGACTACGGACAACTCGACTACGCAATTTTAAATATTTTTTTTTACTCTATCACGGTGGGGGTCAATACATCCCTGCCGACTCATCCCTGCCAACTCATCCCTGCCGACTCATCCCTACCAACTCATCCCTGCCGACTCATCCCCCACGACTCATCGCCCGAAGTTCTAGGGTCGTTTCATCGCCAAGATTTCTGTTCATAAATTTTTTTTAAATCCTATAATTTTTCAAAAATCCTAGGCCTCTAAATTTTTTTTGAAAACCCGAGGCCTCTGAAATTTTTCGAAAATCCTAGACTTCTAAATTTTTTTTGAAAACCCGAGGCCTCTGAAATTTTTCGAAAATCCTAGACCTCTAAAATTTTTTTGAAAACCCGAGGCTGAGGCCTCTGAAATTTTTTAAAAACCCGAGGCCTCCGAAAACTTTTTACAATTTTTGTTATGAAAATTTTTGAAATCTGTGGCCTGCGAAAAAATTGACTGCAATTGGAAAATTTTCAGAGGCCTAGGATTTCCGAAAAATTTCAGAGGCCTCGGTTTTCAAAAAATTTTAGAGGCCTCGGATTTCTTAAAAAATTTCAGAGGCCTCGGTTTTCCAAAAAATTTCAGAGGCCTAGAATTTTCGAAAAATTTCAGATGCCTCGGGTTTTCAAAAAAAAATTAGAGGCTTAGGATTTTTGAAAAATTTTGTACAGAAAACTTGGCGATGAAACGGCCCTAGAACTTCGGGCGATGAGTCGTGGGGGATGAGTCGGCAGGGATGAATAGTGTCGGGGATGAGTCGGCAGGGATGAGTTGGCAGGGATGAGTCGGCAGGGATGTTTTGACCCAGTCCGCTCTATCATGCGTAAAACCTGCGCTAAAAATATATTGGAAAATGAAAATAAAATAAAAAACAAAATAAATGCTGACATTTTTACTAGAAAATACCAATTGAAAACTAATAAATCAAGTTAATATTACATTTAAAAAATTTGCGAAAAATTAAAACATACAAATTTATTACTATTTATTAAAATTTTTTATATGTATATACCAACCATTTTATAATTTTTAAATTCCGCTCTATTCTGTGTTTTAAATCAATTTAAAAGTACATTTTTAGCGCAGGTTTTATGCATGATAGAGTAAAAAAAAAGATTTAAAATTGCGAGTCGAGTTGTCCGTAGTCGAGCTGTCCCCGTAGTCGGGCTGTTCGTAGTCGAGTTGTCACTACGCCAAACGCCATAGTAGTGGACGAGCGTTAGGCGGCCGCTCTGACCAACTTTCTTAGGAAAAAGGTTTAAATTTCTAAAATTTTCTCCGGCGGCCCTTATCAGGGCGAAAAAAAATTAAAACATACAAATTTATTACTATTTATTAAAATTTGCCGACATTTCCATTATAGTAGTGGTGTCTTCAAAAATGGGCATAAGAATCGGATTACGCGTCAACACTTGCACAAATAGAAAAAAAAGAAAGCCTTTTATTAAGGACGCCTAAAAGTTTTAAGGACTCCTAAAGTATTTAAGGACGCTTAAAGTTTTTTAAGGACGCCTAAACTGCAATTGAGCCCAGTAAAATTTTTTCATAAAAAACTAAGCAAAATATTGATCAATTTCCTTTGAAAATAATTCACCTCCCCCCCCCTACGGAAGGGCAAAATTGATTTTTTTTTTAATAAGCGCAGCCCCCCACGGCCAAATCCTGGATACGCTAGTGCGGAATGGATCCAAATAAATCAAAAAATTATCTCTCTTTCCTAACTACAAATACAATTAAGCGTGAATTCGGTTGAAATTTTAACCTTTTCCATTTTCTTGGATTGGATCCTCTAGTCTGAACCTAAATTTCTAGATCAGAAAAATTCGGTTACTCGAGTTCAAAGAGTTTTCCCTCCGTGATATTAAGAGTATGAAATCATTATTTATTACTATAGTACATACATAATTCCATTTTTAGACATTAAATTTTAGCAAAAATTAACTTTATTCTTACATTTCTTTATACAATATTCAAACAACAAACACTTGTAAAAATGGACAATGCAAATGCGGGGTACGGTGTGGTGGTTGCCTGTTTTGACTCGGACAACAAGGATGCTGCTTCGGCCATTGTTTACCAAGACCAAAGTTTGTTATAATTTAGGATTTTTGTGGTTTCACTCAAATGTTTAGGTTTGCCGCTTTGTGTGCTCCCAAGACGCCTTTTTGACGTTGACAAGCTGAAAGGACAAGGTTATTCAACCAACCAGATTAAGAAATTGGCACAAGAACTCAACATTGGCGCGAACATTCAATTCCAAGCGGTGGGCAACCAGATTGTGTCGTATGAACGATTCAGCAAGGGCCAAGAATGGATCAAAATGGACGACAATTTCACGCTGATTGGCGACAAATGCATTTCGGTACGGCTTTTAATCTTTTCAAATTCATTTTTACGCTATTTAGCTGTGCGTCAAGGGAATTGTGTCTGACGAGCAAGTGCGCCGTTTCTATTGCTACGATTTCGACAGCACCGACCGTATCCCCATTCCCAATGTCGAACTGCGAAAATTAGTGCCAAATGTGGTCTATGAACTGAATGTGCATGTGAACATGGACTTCCATGGATACCAAGCTGACCAACCGAGCGAACTGTGCAACCCAACATTCACACTCTCATTCGGACGATGGTTGCGTCCACTGAAGGGCAACTTCAACGAAATTGGACGGGCGGTAAACAATTTTTACAAAAATCTGAAAACTTTCTTTTCAAATTAAAATGTATTTTTCAGCCCTGGAACCTTGTGCCTAGAAGAATGCAGGTCCGATATAACACGCCATCGCACGTAATTTTGGCGGCAGAACCAATTCCGGTTTTTTTACTTTTTTTCAGCAAATTAAGGATTTTTTCATTTTTAGGTGTTGGAGGGGACACCGTGTTTGGTCATTGATGACAAAGAGCTGTTTTGTGCGATCTGTCCGTTTAAAAAGTGTCTGATGGCAGTGATCCGTCGTGATGATATGCTCCTCCGGGTCGGATGCCTTCTGTTCTGCGAGATGTTCTATTCCTATCACAACGATGTGATTCAATCCAACTCATTTTTTGAATTTCATTTATTTTAGGCATACATCATTTATAATTATTGGCATGGCCAATTCAGCATCGAAAATCCAATGAAAGCTCGAGTCACAGATCGTGGAAGCGAAGTACATTCATCTTTTTATATATAATGAATTTGTTTTTTTTAGTTGGCCTTCGTTAAGCTCAACAGATACGGCCATTTCTTTTGCAGTTCGTCCATTCCACTGATTACGGATCCAAACAACATTTTGCATGGTTACGTCGAAATTGGCGATGACAACCTCATTACGGATGAGATAGAGCAAGAACATGGTTGATTATTTAGAATATTCCTTACATCGCTACCAAAAGTTTAGGACGGGGCATTCCGGTTTGGGTCAACTATTCAGCAGACAAAACCGATGAGCGAACTCCTTCGAAATTTGAAGTTGTTGCGTTGGCAGGCAAAGAATCTTCTGTGGATGGACAGGGAAACCGAATCATTCCGAAGAAGTCCTTCGTAAGTTCCACATCTTTTTCCTTCACCAATTGTCCATTTTTTGCACAGAAGCCATTCACTTCAACTGGATTTATGTTGAACAAACGTGGAAATGTATGGCCCGGATCCGAATGGCTTTTACATTATTTTGGATTTTCAGGTTTATTGTCCCCACGTATGCAATTTCCCAATCGTGTGGGCCGATCCTCAAGTAGATGTTGGGTCATTATTCAAATTCAAAGCCAAATTCAACAAAGCAGCACAGCACTACGAAGTTATGAAAATGCTGAAACTCATAAATCCCTGTCCATATGACACGGTCAAGCTTTCGATGGAAGAGGATGCCTATGCGGTGATTTTCATCCATTTTTATTTTCATTTTTCGATTTTTCAGTTCCGAATTCCTCTGATGTCAAATATGACTTTCACCACTCATCTCCTGTTGGATGTAAGTTTCTCAACAATTTAAATTTTTGCCAATTCGGCTGGTTAAGAAGGATTGCATGGGATTTGTGGAGGAATTGGAATCGCTGAATGGATCACTGGCGGCATTTGCGCGGATTATGGCACGAATCAGTGAGAGTTTGAGCTCATTTTACGAAAATCAAAGCATTGGATTTTTCAGAACCTGGCCAGAAACAGATGGTTTGGTGTCGAGAGAATACGAACTTGGCCCTACGCATTACTCCGCTTATCTGTTTTGGCTTTGAGCAGCCTGAGGGACAAGTGATCGACAAGAGTCGACGATGCTCGGTGGACGGATCAACTTCATCATCAAATTATAATTCTTGCTAAATCCCATTTCATTGTCAATTTAAGGCGGCCTATTTTCTCATCTTACACTTTATTATTACACCTACTCACCATCTTCCTTCACATTCACTCTTATTTTTATCATCATTCTTTTTGGTTTTTAAAGGTTGACATCATTCTTCAATTATCCATGTATAAAGTACGATTATTATTATAAAATATTAATTATTTCCACCGAAACATTCACCTGGCCAGTCCCAAATGTTGCATGTTGTAATATATGGCTTACACATTAATTTATATTTGCTAATTGAATTAACCTTTTAGAAATTGTTCGGTCAGAGTTTAACTAAACTAAATAATTTTGTTTAGACTGCAAATTGAATTTTTTTACATCTTAAAACTACAGAAGATAATAATCAATGGCACCGTTTGCTCCGCCTAATCCAAAAACGCCACCGGTAAGAACTAAACTCGAAATGCCTTTTTTTTAAATTCGTTAAGCGCAACTTGGCACTGAACCCGCATTCTTGGGAGGCGTCCTTTCCGCCCGACCAGAAGACCGAGGCCAACCGTCTCCGCTTTCTCGCGCGCATGAGCTACATCGCCATTGCACAGTATCTGCTCTACCGTGGAGTGCTCCCGAAAGGGGTGTACAAGCGCCGTCGAATCGAAGGTTTTATAAAATTAAGATGAGAACCAAATTTAATGCGAAAATTATTGAATAAAATGAGAAAAAAATCCCCGAAACAGCAATGCGATGTAAAAAATTTTTCCGATAACATGCTACTTTATGAAATCTACCATACTTGGATGGTTTATAAAAATTCAGTTGACAAAGGATTGGGAATTTCTGCAAAATCTTAATAACATAAAAAAAATATTGGCTGGTTTTTTAGAGGATAAGAGGCCATCAGAAAGATTTTTAAGGAAGATTCAAGCACTTAATCATTCTCTCTCAGTGCTTTATAAATTAATAATTTTTTAATATTTTTTCCATATCAAATCAGATGTGATCATCTACTGCTTCGACTCGAACAAGCGTTGGGGCCACAAGCTTTCGGAAATGATGCGCGGCATTCGTGAGGCCATCGACAAGAAGTACGTGAAGAGATCGTTCATCATGATCAACGAGGACAGCCAGAATCCGGACTTGGCCACCGAGGTGTTCTCCATCAACTACTGCTTCAACAAGGACCACGCGCTCAGTGTTTTGGAGTAAATTTATTTTTTATGCCATTGAATTCTGTGGAATTATTATTTTTAAATATTATTTTTTTAGCTTTTCGAAATTTATCTGTTAGATTTAGATTTTTTTGCTACCAAATGTAAAATTTTAAAAATAATTCTTGGAAAATCACATTTATTAAGCGACCAAGGGAACTCGATTATGTCGTTGAGCTACAAAGGCGAGAAGGCATTCCGACTGCAGGTCAAGCACATCATCAAGAAGCTGCACGCCGTCAGCAAACATCTGAAGCCGCTCGAGGTCAACGCGTTCACTCCGTCTCTGAAGCTCACCTATTTCGATCGTATGTCACCAGAAAGTAACCCAATAAAAACAGTTTTTTCCATTTTTATCATTTTTTTCCCAAAGTTACTTTTATTCCAACCCAGTTATCGAACATTTTCAACTTCTTTTATCTTTTTTAATTAATATTGCTTTATAAATCGCTAATATTTTCTGAATAATAATTTTTAAGACATTTTTTGTTTTTATCTTATTAAAATTTAATGTAAGTAATTTAAAACATCCATTATGGTAATTAACCGAAAATTTCAATCTTTTTTAAGATACGCCGGACGATTATGAACCACCCTCCTTCAAGCCATGCGAGAACACCTACACCTTCAAGTCGCCTGCCACCTTCTATGTCATCGGAAATGTCACCACAAATCATTCGGCAATTGCATTCGCGCTCGAAAGCACTTACATCAAACCCCAAAATGTAGGCGAAATGGACGATTTGTTGCTGGAACAGGCTGGCTACCAGGTAGGGATCAGAACGAGAGCAGATCTGGTTTTTATGCATATCCGAGCCCCAATATTGCTTACCTAGTTACTAAGATATTTTTAACTCGAATACGGCGATATTCAATTATATACTTGGGTTGATTTTTATCATTTGCCAGACAAAATCAGATATAAAAAAGGGAAAGAAATTCGCTTATCAGGCCATATATTGCTTACCTAGTTACTAAGATATTTTTAACTCGAATATGGCGATATTCAATTATATACTTGGGTTGATTTTTATCATTTGCCAGACAAAATCAGATTAAAAAAGGGAAAGAAATTCGCTTATCAGGCCATATCCAGGGAAAAGGTTTAGAATTTTTAATTTT
This sequence comes from Rotylenchulus reniformis, assembly GCA_001026735.1. NCBI lineage: Eukaryota > Metazoa > Nematoda > Chromadorea > Rhabditida > Hoplolaimidae > Rotylenchulus > Rotylenchulus reniformis. The sequence continues at coordinate 56,408 of LDKF01000621.1, read as the reverse complement.
CTCTAATTTTCAAGGATGGCGATCTGATCAACCCGATGGATGTCACCGCTGATGGCCAATTCACTGGCGATGAGCAAACTCCGCCGAAAGCGGCGCAGCCACAAGAGGAAGCGGAGCCAATGATTCCGGCAACTGAAGAGAATTCGGATGAGCGAATGATTCCGGCGACTGTTGATGATCACTCTTCAGGTTTGAAACAAGAACAGCAGCATATCATCTCCACGGAACTGACTACTGTGGTGAGTTTTCCAAACTCAAATGGCGGTCTTTTGCTAAATTGAGAAGGTTTTGTAATGTCCGAATCAGACACATAAACATAAGATTCGCGTGATCCCTCTGAATTTTCGCATTATGTTCAGAGTGATTCCATTGAGAAGGCGCGTCAGGAACAACCATTTGAACAGCCGGAGTTTGGGTCGCCGGAATCGCTACTTCATGACGACGAAACTTTGACGGACATTGAGGGTAGCACGGAGAAGAGCCGCAAGATGGTGCGTCAGTCGCCGTACGCCAAAACGCGATCGCAGCGTGCTCGGTAATTGGGAGAACTTATTCATCTTTATGAAAATCCATTGAGATAATTGTGGACAATTCGTTGTCGTTAATAAGTTTAGAGCGCTGTGTAACAAAACACCGATTTTACAAAACACCGACTAGGCCAAAAACTATCAAAACACCGACTCGACCAAAAACTATTAAAATACCGACATCAAAACACCGATTTTTCAAAATACCGACTAGACCAAATACTATTAAAACACCGACTGGACCAAAAACTATTAAAATACCGACTCATCAAAACACCGATTTTTCAAAACACCGACTAGACCAAATACTATTAAAATACCGACTCATCAAAATGCCGTTCCAATGGAAATTTTCATAGTGCCGACCCATTAAAATTATCTATATATGCTTGATCCATTTTTTATTCATTATTGTAATTTTAATAGTATTGCAAATAAAAATAAACCTGTGACAAATTGATGAAAACCGGGGGACATTCACTCAAATATTAGTGCAAAACAAAGTATTAGGCATCAGAATCGGATTCCCTGCTACTCTCATCATCCACTTCAGATCTGACAAAAAGGCCCCCTACATAACCTTGCATCAATAACCCCAAAAGTGAAACAGTTTCCATTAGGGATTCATCGTCATGGTATTCCGCCCTTTCCAAAACTTCTGCTATTTTTCTTCTTTGATGATGTACTTCTTTTGGCGCTTCCGGGGATGTACATGTTCTCGAGGCACGGGCATTGTCCAATTGTTTTGGAATATCCTTCAGAAGTGTGTCTAAATAATATATATGAATATGAAAAGTGAATATAAAAAAATAAAAAGAAATAAATAAATGATTAAAGATGACATCAATTTTAAATTTTTCATCAGATTTAATTTGTGAAAATGCAACAAATGCCGGTGAAAAATTAAGAGGTATTTTTGGCGGTGTTTTAACAGTTTTTGGTCAGGTCGGTGTTTTGATAGTTTTTGGCTCAGTCGGTGTTTTGATAGTTTTAGCCTAGTCGGTGTTTTGTAAAATCGGTGTTTTGATGAATCGGCGTTTTGATGAATCGGTGTTTTGTAGGCATGCCGTTTAGAGCAGTGGCGTAACAAAAAAAATTTTTGGGGGGGGGGGGNCCCCGTTTCCCCCCCCCTGTCCCCCTTGCCCCCTTGGTTTAGAGTCGCAAAATATCCCATGTGAATAATCAGAAAAATAAAAATTGGGATCTTGGGATGGAATTTTTTGGATGTTTGAAATGCTTTTTTGATATAAAGATGCATTTATGCAACTATTTCGGAGCTTAGCTTTAGCTTTTAGAATTTTTTTGATACGAATTTTATCTTTTAAATAAAAAATTCACAATTTCAGCAATCTCACTCCTCGCATTGCGGGCACTCGTCGTGCACAGCGGAACCGCGACCTGAAGTCGTCAGTTTCTGCGCGTGTCGTCCTGGTATGGAAATTTCTTCCTTTTTGTTCCAATGTACTTTCCTTTTTTCCAGAAGAGTCCTACCGATCGCACGGTCTACAATTTATTGGAGTAGAGTGGAAAGTTCTGCCGCGGGTTGCCGTATCTTCTTCAAATTCAGAAGCGATGTTAAGGATATGATAAAATTTAATTAAATTTAAGCCAAAAGATGCTAAATAATTTGTTTAAACTGTGATTGTTTTCCCCCATCAAATTTTTGCATTTGTTCCTGTCGTTTTGCCCAATTGCTTTCCCGGTTCATCAACTCCTCTAAATAATTAATTTTTTGTTTTCTCTCGTTCTATTCTTTCCCATCTTCAAAAAGAATTATCTTAAATTGTTCCCTTTTAAATAATCTGAATAAATCCATTAAAAATTTGTAAAAAATGAAAAATAAATGTCCCTTAATTTGGCTATCGATTGATTTTTCTTGAATTTATGCTATTTTCAATCATCATCCCGTTGATGATGATGGTTGATAATGGACGAAAGAGGAAAGGACGTGAGACTTTTGACTCCAATTCTTGAATCTCGAATTTACAGTTTAAATCAGGGATGTCATCGAAAATTTTTCAAAATCAGGACAAAGGCTTAAAAAATCAGATTTCATGATCAAAAATCAGGACATTTTGTAAAATGCTTTAAAATCGACCGTAAATCAATTTATTTATGTAATATTAGTTCAAATATTCATATTTCTCACCACCCATGATCAATTTTAAAAATTTGGGAAAAGAAATGAATAATCTCTGCTGAGCTGACATGAGGGGGAGGGGGTATCAGCCGACCAGCAAAAAATAAAAACGATTTAAGGGCGAAGAAAATTTTGCGATTTTAAATTTGAAAATTAGACCTTTTTCCTTAACTAGGTAAATCGGTTATTTTGAGTAAAAACTCAAATACGCCGGGTCAAAAAATAAGTACGAATCTTAGAAATAAGTGCATTTGTGGCCCCTGAATTTGACCATAAGAATGTATTTAAATAAATTATGGCGCTAGTTGCAAAGTTGCTGCCTTTGAAAATCATCAAATTTAACAGGGGGGACCCTTTTCATTTGAAAACAAAAATCCAATTTTTTTTTCAATTTTTTCACTTTTTAACTACTTTCAAAGCAAAAGAATTGGAAAAAACAAAAACTTTTCGTTTTTGCCTAAAAGGGGGGACCCTTTTAGTTGGTTTTCAAAGGCAGCAACTTTGCAACTAGCGCCGAAATTATATTGTATAAAGGAGTATTCGGCGGTCCCGATAGGGGCCGCCGGAGAAAATTTTTGAAAATGGAATAATTTTTCCTTAAGAAAATTACTCATTTTTTGAGAAATTTCAACGAAAAATCAGAAAATCAGGACAAAATAAGGACAGAGGTCGAAAATCAGGACAAATCTGACAAATCAGGACATTTTTATTTTGTCAGATCTGGACCCTCCAAATCAGGACAAATCTGATAAATCAGGACAAATGACATCCCTGGTTTAAATGGTCGATCGACACCGCCGAAAATCATTTTCCGCCCTTAAAATGTTTTGGAGTTCGTTCCCATCCTCAAGTGAAATTTTGATTTGATTATATAATCTGCTTTTTGCAAGTTTTTTTAAACTGAAATTGAAAAATTCTGATGATGAACAAGCAAATTTTTCTATTTACATTTCTTTAATTATTCTTTTATTTCCACTAGAGACCGGACTTAACGTTCAAGCAAGATCTTGAACCAAGATTCTTGAAAAATCTTGAACAATCTTGAAAAAATCAGAAAAGGTTCAATCAAGATCTTGGTTCAAGATTTTTCAAGATTCTTGATAAATCTTGAAAAATCTTGTCTTGGTCCGGTCTTGATAAATCTTGAAAAATCTTGTCTTGGTCCGATCTCTAATTTCCACCCTAGTACTCCATTAAATCCAAACCAAAATTCGGAAAAATTCGAGTTGAAAGTAAAAGCTCCTCGGGACAAAATGTGTGTTTTTCCAAATGTCCATACAATGAAACAGCAAAAAATCAATCAATCAATCAAATCGGCGTGTGATCATTATGTTAATGTAATGAAAAAGAAAAGAGATGAGGGAGAGGGAGTACGACGGTGCAAAAACATCATTGACAGATGGTGGGGAAGTGTGATTGAGAAACAGTGTAGTGGATATAAAGAAGAGAGGAATAGCTCATAATCAGAAGAGAAAACGGCCCTAATTCCTCAAAATTAGACAAATCGGGGAATTTTCATCCTTTAACCACCAAAAAATGGCCTTTAAAATCGGATTCAAATAGGAAAAAATTTCGTTTAAAATATTTTTAAATAAAAAAAACGAATTTTCGGCCATTCTTTTATGCTCAAAAATTGTCATAAAAATCGTAGTAAAATTTACTATTAAAAAAATTCAATTAATGCAATTCCAAATGAGTGGCAGAGAAAATGGTCATAAAAATGATGATGAGGAGGAGTGCACAGGAAACACAACACACAGGGAGGCGGTTCGCGCTTCATAGGAAACAATCAATGGATGAAAATCATTGGTGAAACCTGAAAATTACAAGCTAGTTTTTTTACAAAATGAATTAATTTTCAGTCCAGATAAATTCCCCTTTTTTAAATTTTGATCCAATGTTCAATTTGGCCAAATTTTTGAACTTTTAACAAATTCTCCAAGGTTTAAAAAAATTAAAACCTAAGAAAATTTTCAAAAAAAGCTAAAACAATTCTTCTTAAAAAGACTAGAACACATAACATTCTTTCATAAAATTTACTTACGGAATGCTCAACTGCTGAACTGATGCTGACTGTTCTTGACACACACGCTTTGGAGAAACAGCGCAAGTGATTGGGCCACCTGACATGGAATAAAAGTGATAAAGCAGAACTTAAATTTCAAAAATAAAAGCAAAAAAATTGCATAATAATATTATAATTTGAATGAATATTGTTGGGATTTCAGATATTTTTTATGATATCTAATAAGAAATAAAAAATTCGTTCTTAAAATTTCAAAAATCCCACCTGTGTCTTCGCGCACTTGTCCATCACGGGCCCGAACACCGCCGCGGCCTGTCCATTGGTTTGCAACATCGGGGTTGTGTTCTTGGCGATAGTTGTGGAACGATTTGCAGCGATGGGCGAATCCGAGGAGCCATTACGAACCTGAAAATTTACACATTTTTTGCAAGTTTCAACAAAAATTTAATGAATTGGAGCCATGGTTTAAAAACTAAAAAAGGAGGAAAAGTGAGCAATATTTAACCGTTTTAAAATTAAACAAGGCAATTTCAATCTGATAGTGAGATTGAGATCCGAGAAAAAATGAGAAGGCAGGTTGATAGAAAAGGATGGCAGCCGAGAATTTTGGTATTTTATGAAATATTTTCAGAGAACCCAATTCTACAACCTGTTAGTGTTGGTGAGTAAATCATACGGCTGTCATCCTAGTTGATGATGACGATCACATGTCATTTTTTCTTTTACTTGTAAGTAAAAAACCGGTCAGGTGATCATCATCATCATCGGAAGAAAAATTTTGTGATTTTTGGCTGCTGTCTTAGGTGTGGCTTTTCTCTGACACTGTTGTTTTTCGGTCTTTTCCTCTGCTTTTCCTCCTTCTTCTGGTCTCTCACCGTTGTTCCGGCTGTCGTCCCGGTTCCGGTGGTTGTGTTGCTGGTACTGCTCGGCGTCCCGCTCATCCGCGAGGCGGCAATGGCCGCAGCCAACCCCTCCGTTTCCGTATCCTCGTCATCACTGCTCAAACAAATCACGTCGATCTCCTGCACTGGCGGACGCTTTTGCTGTTGTTGCGCTTTTGTGCTGGTCTAAAAGTTTGAATAAAATTAATAAAATTTTACATTTCGAAATATAAACCTTAAAACCAATTTCACGTCTAAAAATTTATAAAAATTAAAAATCCATTCAAAATTAAATTTTTGAAAAATAGAAAATTTACAAATAAATTATGTTTTCTCGTGCCCACCTCTGCCTGCTGTTGCTGAGGCTGTTCCTTGCGCTTTTCTCCGCCCTTAGTCGGTGCCGACACCACCATGATGTCGTCGTCGTCACCGGCGGCGGCCTCCTCCGCCCCATCGTCCGAATCCAACGACACTGTGTTGTTCGCCTGCGGCAATTGCCATGTCCCGTCCCGCAACAATTCCACTTCATCAACTCCGGTACCGACGCTCTTCAACATCTGCTCAAAATAGCTGAAAGGGGAAAAATTTGAAAAAAAAAATAAAATAATCTTTATTTTATGTAATAGTAAATATAAGATGACAAAAAAAATCCAAAAAATTGCGATTTTTAATAAGACTACTACCTAAAATCTCTTTTGTAAATTAACCCACTCGTCAATGATAAGTCGCGAATAGATGGCGTTCTTATCGCACACCGGACACTTCCAGGTTGGCCGTTTCTCGCACATCATTAGATAGTTATTCAGGTCGAAACTCTGCAAATGCGTGCATTCCGCCGCCCGGGATGGGATACGGATTCGGGTCCGCATCAGCTAAAAAGGTTAAAGTGAATATAATGAAAAATGACTAAATTATTTTGAAAATTTTGGCCAAAAATTAACTAATTTTTTCAAAATTTCCCTACTGGGTCAAGCAACGAGATCTTCAACGTGTCCATCTGCACATCGTCCTCATCCGTGCCATTCAGACGACGAATGATCGTGTTCTTGGTCTTTTCAAATGGTCGTCGCGCATTCGGGTCCTTCAGGATCCGGTCCAATAAAATGTCCGAATTCAGGCGATACACCAAATTGACTGTGAAGGCCCACGCCCGTTTGTCCCCATTCCATTCGAACTGTAGATGTTTTGAATTGAATTATTAATTAAAGATTTTAGTCATTTTTAGGGATTTATTTTAAGTGTAGTTACTTTAAAAGGAAATTTTAAGAAATAATTAGCCGAATAAGGAAAGGTAAACCCAGTTTATTAATAAAAAAAAATTCGACCTGAAGTCGATGAGGCCGGTCACGTCCTCTTGGTGGCTGAGTATATGGTGTCAGGTTCACTGGACGCGGGTAGCGTTTCTGCTCTGCGTTCGGCTTGTTCGTTGGAATGACCGCCTGTGAGTGAAATACCATTTTAATGGGAAAATTTTACTTCATAAATCCCATTAAAAAAATTCTTGAAAAACTCATTTACCGGCAAGTTGACTTGGTAGTCGTCCAGCCTGACCACGGATCCGGGCGGAAATGCATCCTGTTGCTCCTCGGCGGTCTCCAGCAGGAACACGCGCAATTGCAACTCGTAGCGCGGCAACGGTTGCTCATCGCTGCGGTACTGCACCTTGGCCATGTCCTCGTGCGGTACCCCGAACTGAATCATGAAGCGGCCTTCGCCGGGACGGGTGGGCACCGCAAAGGACGGCAACTCCGTCATGGGCACAATCGACTATATAAAATAATATTAAATGTTGTGTATTCCTTTAAATTCAAGCAAATTTCAACAAAATTTTCCTCTATGTAATGCATTTTTCGAAAAATTTTGGAAATTTTTGTTATATAATTTTTCGCACCGAATGATACGGATATAGAGATTGAGCTTTTTCTCGAAAACGATCGAAAACTTTTGAATGAATAATTTTTAATTTTTTGCTATTTAAAAATATCGCTTTAATCTTATAATTTTTAAAAATAAATAAATAAAAAATTATTTTCTTGATAATTCGATCGACCCCGCGGATGCTAACTCACCTTCTTCTGGTCGTAGAAGGGTAGTTCGACGACGCGCAGGTTGCGCAGCTGGCCAGTCTGTTGCATTGGCATCACAGTGTGTTGTTGTTGTTGTGGCTGATGTTGTTGCAGTTGATGTTGAGAATGTTGCGCAAAGTTGTTCATTGCCGCTTGGAGGTGAGGATGGTGACTATAAGCGGCTGTGCCGTAAACCGCGTTTGCCTGAAAAATATGCCGTTAAAATATAAATAACATATAGAAAAATAGCTTATTTGGACAACCTCCTTTAAATTTTATTCGCGGATAAATAAATGTATTCACATGATACAGGAAAATAAGTAATCTGGAGGGCTTTAATAGGGGGCATGACAATTTGTACTTTTACAATTCGTACATTGGCAATTCGTACACAATGGCAATTCGAACAAGTGTAATTGGCAATGGTAAAGAATCCGTCTCCCAAATTTTTTTTCTTAAAATCATCTAAAAATTATTTTCCGGGGGTAATTTTTGACGCTGAATTCTGACGTCAATTTTGACGTAATGTGTTGTCATCTGACGCCACCATTTGACGCTGACGTCACATTTTTTTGTTTTTTTTCAAAATCATTTTTTATAAGGGCATGTGGCGATGTACAGCAGTCCACAGGTGATCTTTTGCACTTTTACACGTCTAACCCTTTATATCTATCAATTCTTACATATCTATCAAATTCGCGGTGCGACACTTGCGGACCGACATTTGCGGACCGACATATGCGGACCGACATTTGCGGACGAAAAATTTAAAAAATCATAAAAGTGCATAAAATTTCATAAAATTTATAAAAAAGCATAAAAAAATTCGAAATTTTAAAAAATCATAAAAATTCAAAAAATCTAAAAATGGTGAAAAACATAAGACGGACCCCAAAAATTATTTTTATATTTTCAAAATTAATTTCAAAAAAATGTGCCTTAATCAAGCTAATTTTTTTGCTACCTCAATCAAGCTAAAAAAATGTCAGAATACTTACTTATGGTGTGAAAAGTTGCGGATACCCATTTGTTGCGTGAAGTTGCGCTGCAACAAAGTTGCGAGCATTTTTAAGGTTTAGCGGCCCAAAAACCATACAAAAATTATTAAACACCATGAAATGATTTTTCTATTTCCACGTTACAAATCCGGTCAAAAAACAACTGTTCCATGTATCTATCTGTATGTTTGAAGCGGGTCATAGTCTTGATAGTTAGACGGTTCAATAGGTGAGGGCTGGAAGTTTATTAATTTTGAGTTCAGTTTCTTATTGTTGGGCTCGGCCCTCACCTATAGAACCGTGCAGTTGCTCAGTTGCCTAAGCCCCTCATGGCGAACGTGAATAGCCTGGCTATGTGAAATTAACCACATCTGCAACCTATTTGCTGTAAAGCAAATTGTAAAATGTTATTTTATTTATTTAGCCCTTTTTAGGACCGCTAAACGCTTAAAGTTGCTCGGCAACTTGGTTGCTGCAACTTTGTTAAGGCGCAACTTCACGCAACTAATGAGTTTACGCAATTTTTTGAAATTAATTTTGAAAATATAAAAAATAATTTTTGGGGTCCGTCTTATGTTTTTCACCATTTTTAGATTTTTTGAATTTTTATGATTTTTTTTATAAATTTTATGGA